>CM038671.1:253118433-253268738 GCA_021605145.1 Aegilops bicornis
GGCCGTCATTTCATGCAATCGATAGGCAAGTGTACATACGACATTGGCTTGCCTATCATGACAAAAACCATACTTGGAGTTGTTATTTGGAACTCTGCCTCTGATGAAATGTCTCTATACTGACAGTGGTCATTTCTTGTGCCGATGGTGGAGTTCGGCCAGCAGCAAGGAACAATGTCCGTCTCATGGTATTGATCTGGGTGTAATATCAGTCCGCGGCTCTACCCTAGGCATCCTAAGACTTGCTATCAAGCTGAAGGCTAGAAGGTGCACATGCAAAAGCTTAATTAAGTTTATTCACATGCCATCAAGTCCACTAGTGCTTACTTTGCTAGAACCATACGTATGTGGAGTATTTGATTGCAAACATTTTGCTAGAACCATCAAAGTCTATTACATGAACCTGCTGCTTGTCCTAAATGTTTGGGAGGATGCCAAGATTAGAGTTCTTTCAATTGAACTTTACGTGCAATGGGAGCCTGGTATTATGAAGATTCTTCATATGCATGCAATTGTGGGGCAACGGCTATGACCAGTTTTTGGTCTCAAACTTTGTGCAAATATATCGATGGATAAGTGCTCATTGGATGTTATAATTCTCTATCAAGCTTCTGTCAAGGTTATCATTTTCTGCATACCAAGGATGAGCAATATGATATGTCTGAATCCTTGTTATTTTAGCCATTTGTTGGAGTAATGCAAGCAGATAAAGTTGCTAAAACATGACACAGAAAATACAAAGGAGAATTTGGCACCCTTGAGAATATCAACGAGAAGCTCCAGGTCATGCAATTGGCCGCAAGAAATTGGGATCCTGGTACTTTGAACTTTGCTTGTAAAGATTGGAATTGTTGTTGTCCGACACTAGAGCACAGACTTTTGATTAATGCCTTAATGCAGCAACCAAGTCACTTTTCGACTCAAACTACACAATCATGTCATGCTTTCTTTGCCTATTCCAGTCTGATAAAAGGTACTAAAGGATGTCAACTAGATTTGTTGCCGTTGAACAATGGGAAACATGATTTAGGTCCTACTAGCAGTTTCATTGTTCAGGCTATTCCGTCTGTATTCGTGATGGCAAAATGGGAGGAGTGTCGGTCAGAATACTGTGTATGCATGTCAGGAAATTCAAGAATCCAATACCTCAGCAAATGGGAATATGGCAATATGAATAATGCGCAAGATTAGCTATTATGTGGCATCGAATGAGTCTGATGTTGAACTGTACAAGTTGGAGACCACGGATGACTATAAATACAAGCATTGTCCTTTGTCTAGGAACAAATGCAGATAGAGCAACTGAAACTAGTTGTAGAATTTCAAGGTTGAAAAGATCCCTACATGATACTGAATCAGAGCTAGCTTTTGTGTGTGTCATTTGGCACTATCAAATTGATTAGTGGGTTTCATTCATTCACGAGGGAATGGTTCCCATGAATCAACAAGAAGATGGCTCACAACACCGGTTCACATCCAATCCAGGTTGTTTAAGTCCTGTATTCCTCAGCCATGCAACATGTGCACGCTTGATGGATTGCCATGGGGACCCGGAGGCGTTCATGGAAGTGGAATCCGAGCCATTGCTTGGGGGCAAGCAATGTTTTGTGGGGCCGGTAGTGTAACACCCTACATACCCACTTGACCACATAGGATTTATGGGCTACTTGTACATGGTCTCGGCCCGGCGGATCAAGCCTTGGAGCAAGAACTATAAAGGACACATGAGTGTAGCGAGGGTAGGCATCAAACAGAACAAAACAGAAGCATGGAAATGTGCATGGAGAGAGCTATATGTTGGCAGTCATACGGTCCTGGTGTCGAAGTGCTTTTAGTCTAGGATATGTGTTATGTATGTTGAATGATGCTAGGCACAGAAATTCTCAAACCCTATCAAATGGTGATAACCTCCCCTGTCCTTTCACCTTGTAAGAAATGCAAACTTATGGAAAGTTGTGTAAGCAATGGGATCCATGGATCCATCCGGTATGTGGGTTACAACAAATGAAAGATCATGGATGTCGCCTAGAGGGGGGTGAATAGGCGCTTTAAAATAATTACGGTTGAGGCTTGAACAAATGCGGAATAAACCTAGCGGTTAATTTGTCAAGCACAAAACCTACAACAACTAGGCTCACCTATGTGCACCAACAACTTATGCTAAGCAAGAAAAACTACTTAGGTGATAGCAAGATATATGACAAGAAACAATATGGCTATCACAAAGTAAAGTGCATAAGTAAAGGGCTCGGATTAGAGATAACCGAGGCATGCGGAGATGACGATGTATCCCGAAGTTCACACCCTTGCGGATGCTAATCTCCGTTCGGAGCGGTGTGGAGGCACAATGCTCCCCAAGAAGCTACTAGGGCCACCGTAATCTCCTCACGCCCTCGCACAATGCAAGATGCCGTGATTCCACTAAGGGATCCTTGAGGGCGGTCACCGAACCTGCATACAAATGGCAACCCTTGGGGCGGTCACCGAACCCGTACACTTTGGCAACCCTTGGGGCGGTCACGATGCAAATCAAATTGCTCGGGCGATCTCCACAACCTAATTGGAGACCCGATGCTTGCAGGAGCTTTACACCACAATGATTGAGCTCGAACATCACCAACCGTCTAGGGCGCCCAAGCACCCAAGAGGAACAAGCTCAAGGGCACCAAGCACCCAAGAGTAATAAGCTTCTCAACTTGTAACTTCCACGTATCACCGTGGAGAACTCAAACCGATGCACCAAATGCAATGGCAAGGGCACACGGAGTGCCCAAGTCCTTCTCTCTCAATTCCCACCGAAGCAACTAATGCTAGGGAAGAAAATGAGAGGAAGAACAAGAAGGAGAACAGCAAGAACTCCAAGATCTAGATCCAAGGGGTTCCCCTCACATAGAGGAGAAAGTGATTGGTGGAAATGTGGATCTAGATCTCCTCTCTCTTTTCCCTCAAAAACTAGCAAGAATCCATGGAGGGATTGAGAGTTAGCAAGCTCGAAGAAGGTCAACAATGGGGAAGAACACGAGCCCAAAGGATAAGGTTCAGTGGGGAAGAAGACCCCTTTTATAGGTGGGGAAAAATCCAACCGTTATGCTCACAGCCCACCGGCGGTAGTACCGCTTCGGCATCACGGTACTCTTGCTAGGGGTAGTGGTACTACTCTTGCTAAGGGTAGCGGTACTACTGCTATGCAGCGGTACTAAAAAATTACATCTGTGCCTACCACCGCTGGACTTGTGACGAGTTTTTGGTCCCGAGCGGAAGTAGCCACGGAAGTAGCCATGGTAGTACTGCTCCAAGCGGTAGTACCGCTCCCAAGAGCGGTAGTAAAAATTACTTCGCTCCTACCCATGTAGTACCGCTGACCTTTTAGAACACCAAAACTACCATAACTTCTGCATTCGGACTCCGAATTCGACGAAGCCAAGTTTGTTGGAAAGCTAGGGACAAGGGCTAACACAATCTTGAGAGAAATACCAATAATAAGCAAATGAGAAAAGTCCCAAAAGAAAATGGTGAGAACCCTTCCTCGGAAAAGACCGGTAAAACCTCCAACACCGAAAACATCATAGAAGACGCATGCAAACTCCGTTTTCGATGAAATCAAGCTTGTCATAAAGATGACCATAATCTCTAAGACTCACAAAGAGAACCAAACAAGAACCAAGAAACATGATGCAAGGATGCAATGGTTTGAGCTCTCGACGAACGATACGATCAAGCTACTCACTTGAGAGCCCCCCTTGATAGTACGGCTATCGATCTTATAACCCGGTCTCCCAACTACCACCATGAGACCGGTAAAATAGAAAACCTATCAAGGGAAAACCTTTGCCTTGCGCATGATCCACTTGAGCTAGATGATGACGATCTTGTCCTCCTCAAGATGGACCACCTTTCTTGATTGTGTTGGGTCGATGGAGACTAGATGATTGCTCCCCATACTCCACTATGGGTGAGCCACTCTTGACACATCTTCACAAGTCCATTGACACCACAATGGATGGCAAGCTTCAAGCACTTGATCTCTTCGTGATGCTCCACTTGAACTTGCACACGGCAATCTTGATGACGATCACCACTTGATGTCATCCTTTCCATGGGTTGTATGATATCTTCCTCTTGACGCAAGCCCATGGACACGTACCTAACCCCACATAGACTCTCACGTAGACCATGGTTTAGTACACAAAGTGCAATGGATAATGCTTACCATACCATGGGATCACTTGATCCCTCTCGGTACATCTTCTATGCTTTGTGAGTTGATCAACTTGATTCACTCTTGACTTAGTCTTGATCAACCTTGAATCTTTCCAACTCTATTCGTTTGGATGATGTCTTGAAGGTAAACATGAATGATCACACAATCTTCTTCTTCAAGACATGCTTGCAATAAGCTCAACACTCACATGACCAATCTTTGGATAATTCCTTAAAAGCACCTTGGTCAACACATAAACTCCTTGAAACCAATACATGGACTTCAAGAAATGCCTATGGACAAATCATGACCAATCTTTGGATAATTCCTTAATAGCACCTTGGTCAACACATAAACTCCTTGAAACCAACACATGGACTTCAAGAAATGCCTATGGACAAATCCTTCAAATATAACTCAATGCAACCATTAGTCCATAGAGAATGTCATCAATTACCAAAACCACACATGGGGGCACCGCATGTCCTTTCAATCTCCCCATTTTGGTAATTGACGACAATCACTTTCAAGAGAGTTTATATAAGGAATTATGCATCACCATGCAATGCAACAACCAATAATGCATGCGTATGAGATGCAAATGCTTAGGAACAAAACCAAAGCAAGGAGAAAACTCAAGACTTCTCCATAAAACTCTATGAAACTTCTCCCCATTGGCATCGATTGCCACAAATGGGCGAAAAGCTAAGAAGACCAATATAAAAGGTGTTCCTCCAAAAGTTGTGTATTTCTCAACAAGAGAGTGGAATGCCATACACATATCCAAAGGTAATACTTGGAGGAAGACCAACTATATCGAGGCACCAAGATTGCAAAAGAATGATATGCCACAAAGACATAACAAAGAGAGAAACAAGCAATCAAGGAATCAAAAGATACCAATTGAAGCAAGCTATCAAAAGATATCAACTGAACCAACTAGACCAAAGATCCTACGAGCCACATGAAAAATATATTATGATATGAGCAGAGGATTGTTCTAAAGAAACTAGAGAAGCTCCACATGATTTGTGCACATCAAGAATTTTTGTATTTGGATACAAAGTGCACAAAATAGGATCATAGCTCCCCCAAAGTCAACAGAAACTAACAACAAGTGCAAGAGAGCATATAGGAAACTTAGTAGGCGCTTGCAACAAGCACATGGTTGAGCAACATTGTAAAAGAGGCAACTTAAGAATAGGCTCAACCAAAATGATGTGTGTGAGTCATGGAAAAGCACATGATAAGACTAATATACGGATGAGCATAAGCATCAACATAGTCTCGAATGAATGAGATACACGGTGCAAAGCCTTTCATTCTCACACACAACTAGCAAATGGGTTCACAAGCTTACTAATAAGAAAATAGAGAACCTATGCTTGTGACAACCCGTGGTGAAGATAGACGATGAAAGGCTCATCAAGACGAGGGGTACCAATTAAGATGGCAAAAGCCTCGTAAAGATAAGCAAGAGGAAAATAATCTTCACCACACAAGAGTGTAACAAGATGCAACGATAGAGGACACTCACTCAAGGCAAAAGCTTTCATGGAGCCACCAAAGAAATAACATAAGAAAGACAAGGTGGACGTGAAAGAAAAGATATCAACTAGAGATGTAATTTCTCTCAAGTGTATAAGGTTCTAGGTAGACAAAATCATGATGATATATATCTACAAAGAGGGATGTACACCAAATAGTTACAACATGAAGGAACAAGATATCCACAAGGAAGTCATAAATATACCAATAAGATATTTGCTTGAAAGCATAGCACTTGGCTAGATATGGTCTTATTGTATATAAATGAATTCCTAACGCATGAACATCAAAGACATCACAACTAGCAACATGAGATCATCGTTGAGATGCTTTGAGAAAGGAAACAAGTATCACAAGAAAGAATGAAATACATGCCATGATACAACCTACACAAGGTTGATGCAAGTAATGTGTGCATGTAGTAGATGATGATACTTATTACCGAGATACCATTGGAAGGATGTAGTAGATACCAATTGAAGGTAGATAGTAGTTCATTGATCATCCTAGCTTGACTCCAATATGCACATGGTGACAACACCTTCCTTGTGAGTGAGCCGAGCATCCAATGCATCTCCAACTGTTCCTATAAGAACAACACAAACTAAACGGTACCCAAACTCATCGGGACCAAATAGTTAGAAACACCAATACATAGGACAAACTCCACATAAATATGTGCATATAGATATGAAAATGAATATCATGCGCATCTCATCCAAATTGAGACTAGGTGGAGTTTCTCCCATATATTGAGTCAAAGAAAGAAAGCATGCCAAATAAAATACATGAAGAAAACATGCATGCTCAAGACTTCAAAACCCAAAACCAAAAGACAAAGAAATGCCAAGTGAAAAGGATACCAAATGAATAAAACATCACTTGGAGGATATCCATAAAAGATACATCAAGGAATGAGATATCCATTGATACACTCAAAATAAAAGATATCAAACTCCCAAAAGAGAGGATGGTTCCAAACAAACCAAGCTCTCTACAAAGTTTCATGATGGCGAAAGTACCAAAAGCGAAACGGCTTGCCTTCCACCAACACACACTTGATAAGGATCACAAGAAGAGTGTTCTAAAGAAAATAGGATAGCTCCCCCACGAGTTGTGAATTATATAGGATTTGCATTTGAATACAAAATGCACAAGGTGGGTGTCGTTGTCAAAACCGGCGGATCTCGGGTAGGGGGTCCCGAACTGTGCGTCTAGGCGGATGGTAACAGGAGACAAGGGACACAATGTTTTACCTAGGTTCGGGCCCTCTTGATGGAGGTAAAACCCTAAGTCCTGCTAGATTAATATTGATGATGTGTGTTACAAGAGTGGATCTACCACGAGATCAAAGAGGCTAAACCCTAGAAGCTAGCCTATGGTATGATTGTTCGTCCTACGGACTAAAACCCTCCGGTTTATATAGACATCGGATAGGGTTAGGGTTACACAGAGTCGGTTACAATGGTAGGAGATCTACATATCCGTATCGCCAAGCTTGCCTTCCACGCCAAGGAAAGTCCCATCCGGACACGGGACGAAGTCTTCAATCTTCTATCTTCATAGTCTTGGAGTCCGGCCGATGATGATAGTTCGGCTATCCGGACACCCCCTAATCCGGGACTCCCTCAGTAGCCCCTGAACCAGGCTTCAATGACGATGGGTCCGACGCGCATATTGTCTTCGGCATTGCAAGGCGGGTTCTTCCTCCGGATAATTTATAGAAGATTGTGAACACCAGGATAGTGTCCGGCTCTGCAAAAAAGAAAATCCACATACCACCGTAGAGAGAATAATATTACACAAGATCAATCTGTTGACATATTTTGTGGCGTGACGTCGCACCACTACCAAGCCTTTATTCAAATTTTTTTACTGTTCCACCTCAGCGCGTTTAGCGAAGCGGTTTCCTTGGCACGTCTTGTCGAAGCAGAGATCGTGTTCCCCTTATTCCGGGATTCCCATCAATATGGACGTGGGTAACCCAATCGCGCCCGTTGGCCTGCCTTCTCTATCGAAGGCGAGTCCTAATTGACCACGGGGGGGGGGGGGGCGCTTGGTATTCAACCTTTTTATAACGAGACCAAGGCCCTCTCCTCTTTACACCCTCTATCGAGTTCGCCCTGCGCTTCGAATTCCAACACCCCAAAGCTTCAGATTCAGGCGCTTCGGACTTTCGACGATGTCTGGCTCCGACCAGCATGGCTGATGGGTGTCTTCCTCCGTTACGGAAGAAGACGTGCTAAAGCTGCGAGACGCCAGGTATCTAACCGGCGAGATCTCGCATAGGCTGCCTGCTCCAGGGTAGGTCATTCCCACTCCTGAGCCCGGCGAGAACGTGGTGTTCGTGTCTCACTTCCGTCGGGGTTTAGGCTTCCGACGGACCCCTTTGTGCGGGGCTCATGTTTTATTATGGGCTTGATTTCCATGACTTGAATCCGGAGTCCATCCTCCATATCTCGTCATTCATTGTTGTATGTGAGGCCTTCCTCCATATTACCCCTCACTTTGGATTGTGGCTCAAGACCTTCAAGGTGGAGCCAAAGGCGATCAAGGGGCAGCAAATAGAGTGCGGAGGGGCGGTCATAAGCAAATCTTATTTGGTGCTCCGTGGCCCGAGGGCTCTTTTCAAGAGGAGCTTGGTTTATGGCAACGGGAGTGGTTCTATATCACCGCTCCCAGGGGCACCAAATGGGCGGCGCTCCCTGCCTTCCGCTCAGGTCAACAAGGGGCTCGACTGGGGGTCGTCCAAGGACGTTCCCCTGCTGCAGGGCCGTATTCGAGACCTCCAGGAAAGAGGGATCAATCTGGTTGCAGTGACGCAGGTTATGGTTATCCGCGCCTTCAGCCACAAGAACGCCCCCTCCGCTTGTGGGAATTCAATCCGGAGGGACCACGAGCTCTACAAAATTTTATGGGCACGACGCCCGTGGAGATGTATAAACTGTTCTTCGGATCACAAGAGAAGTGTCCGGACTTGACCGAGGATGCAGGACTAAGCTGCAATCGCCCAGATGCTCAAGTAAGTAGTCACATGGCGGACAAGCTGTTCATTCATTTATTATGTATATATGCCCTTTAAAGGAGCCGTTTCTTGAACAGGAGTGGATAGCCAAGGCAAAGTTGATAAGGTGTCCGCCCCTCCCAGAGACCACGCCGGATCCCATGTTGACCAAGATGTTGAAGGTCGCGCCTTTTGAAAAAGGCGAAGGGAGGAGCGGGGGAGCAATTGCCTCTGCGAAGGAGGCTATCAAGGAAGGGGGGATTAAGAGTCCCACCTTCCGAGGAGAGAAGAGGACCGCTTCAGAAGATCCAGAGGTCAAGGCCTCAAAGAAAGGAAGGGAATCTTCGTCGGAGAGTCCGGCGCTGGAAGTAACCCAGCCGCACTATTTCCCCAAGGGGATCAGCCCTCCAGCGAGCCGTAAGTAAAACGAAGGGGTCTTGTAAATAAGGAATATCCCTGTATTTATTTATGAAGATAACCGAAATTGTACCTTGTAGTTCGGACCTCAGCCCTTCTCAGCAGAGCTCGTCTTCGGGGGATCTTCTTCCGGAGATGATGGAGAGCGAAACGCCTCCACCTGTCGCACCCTCATGTGAAGCGGACGACCCGGAGGTGTCGCCGCAGAGGGTTCCCCCAAGTCCGGCCGCGGAAGGTCCGGCCAAGTGGTGTGCGGTCGGAGGATCTGAAGGATCTGCTCGGGCGAGCGGCTATCTCAGAAGATCACCGTGCTCTAATGGGTACGGTGATTGAAAGAATTGCATCCGCGGAGAGCGGATTGCATGAAGCCGTCAGAAGCTTACTGACGGGATTTGAGGTACGCAAAAAATGATGTACCTTCTGACAGTTATGCATATAAAATGTGCCCTGTATAGATAGTAGCCCCTGAGACTCGGTATGTGTCAAAAATTGACAACGTGCCGAGGATCAAATTCTCAGTTTTAACATATCGCCGCTCCTAAACAGGTGGCGGGCGTCCGGAGGCCGGTAGGACTGATGAATATGCCGAACTGAAGCGGCAACTTGACGAGGCAGATGCGGACATCGCGCTGGTCAATAAACGGTTTGACGAGTCACAAGGTATGCGACTTCTATGCGGACACCTGGTAAGGGAGCTTGACGCCCATGCCTTTACTATGTGTATGCTTAATGCAGATGGTGCCGCTGTCGTTGAGGAGCTGCGGGCAGAACTTGCCCGAGCGAAAGAGCAAGCCAGGAAGCGATGCGGCCGCTTTAAAAAGGCGGCGAAGAGCTAGAAGCTGAACGGGCTGCTCCTTTGCCAAGCAAAGAGGAGATGGCCTAGATGGCCAAAAAGTTAAGGAACGCTGCCGATCGCTGCGAGGTTCTTGAAAAAGAGCGTCAAGCGGAACAAGAGGGCCTAAAGAAGGCCGCCACTGAATCCAAGAACGCGCAATCGGCTTTGAGAGCTGCCAAGGAGGAGCTGGGTCAGGCCAGGGCAATTGCGGCTGGAAAACCGTTTACTGCGGAGGAAATATCTGAGATCCAAAGTATGCTCCGTTGGATAAATTATGGAGTTCAGAGGATGCTTATATGGACTTGGCAGCGAGGCGTGGACGCGGTTGAGCACTTCCGGGGCGAAGGGGCACAAAGGGAAGAGCTATACTGGTCGCAATTCCATAGTCCGGAGCGTCCTTCCGCCACGACCGATCGGTTGGCCGAGTGGGCCGAGCTGAATCGATTGTTCGGATTGGCCATGAAGCATTCTTGACTCACTTGTGGCCGGACGGACCCCAGCCGAAGAGCTATTTTGGTGTAGTGCAGCAGTTTCTTGGAGCGGTGCCGCGTATCGACGCGATGAAGCGATCGACATGTATTGAAGGAGCGCGGATGGCTCTTGCCCGTGTCAAGACATACTGGGCAGAGATGAAGGCCACTGACGTTGCATCCCAAGATTCGGGCAGAGGCCGAGTACCTGCCGAGCACTACTTTGAAGAAGTCCTGCCGGGCGCTCGTTTAATAGAGACGCAGTGCTCGAAGGATATTATGTTTGAATGACATGTATGATTCGTGAAAACGATGTTTCAATGTAATATAAGTGCTTTTTATACTTGTGCGTTCAAGTAGTAAACTACTCCTGTCGGCCGTTTATGTATATGTGTATATAACCTGAAAGATGGCAGTCCTTGGCTTCAGCCCCCACGCACATAGTGCGGGGGTGTTTGCAAAAAAAGCGATTTTTCACACTTAATCCAACGTCTTGGTCCTGTTAAGGAGGTGGTAGCGTAGCAAACCAGGCAACCGGACTATAATGCTTTATCACTTTCACTTAGCCATAGGAGTTCGAGGGTGGGGCTACTATATAGCCTCGGGGCACCGCACTCTCTCGAATTCAAAGTGCGTATGTGCCTGGTCAACTGGTCCTTCGTTAATGCGGAGGAATTCTAAATATTCTGTGAGTCATCGAGTGGTTGACCAGTCTCTCGCTATATCATGACAGTCAGTTTTCGGCTTTCTCTACTGAGGTGCTCGCCCGGCCGAACCGGGGCACAATCGCAGTAGTTCTCCTGGTGCCGCGTTAGCCGTGAAAACGAAACGTAAGGCAGCAAAACACAGGAGCCGGGCAACCCAACATTTGACCAAAGACATGATTCGGAGCTGATGCATATAAGGCCTAACTCGAGACGCCGAATACTCCCTAAGGTATTCGGTCTTTATGAAAATGGGCAAAATAAGGCCCTAAGCCCTTTGTGTCCGTGCACGCGCAAAAATTCTGGTGCGGCCAATGCCAAAGCACTAGCCTCCTCCTCAGTTATATTTAAGGAACTGGGGGAATGTATATCAACAAGAGACAGTGAAAAAAGGTTTACACAGGGTCTTAATCTGAAAAGAATCCTTGCAACGGGTCCCTGCTGCACGTCTGCGCCTGTGTCTCCGTTGTGCCGTATCCTGGACGGGTGTAGAACGTTGTTCATATGCATGCAACCCCTTGTATGGGGGTATTCCGCTAGTGGGCGCCGGACTCGTCTAGCCGTATCCGGGGTTTGAATGACCTATTGCAGGTTCTTTGCCTAGCGGAGCCGGATAGCTGTGGAGCTGTCGATGCAGTCTCCCCTTCTTCCGGCGCCGAGTAACACTTAATACTTCCTTTCAATGAGATGATGCCGCGTGGACCGGGCATTTTAAGTGTTAGAGATGCATAATGCGGTATTGCGTTAAAGCAGCGAAAGCTTCAAGCGTCCCAATAGTGCTTGATGGCTACTTTTAAGCGGGCGGCATGGAAGAGTAACCTTTCGCGGAAGTTGTCGGATGAACCAAACACAACTTCTAGCAGTATGGAGCCCGTGCAAAGGGCGTATGGGCTGGCAGTACTCCTTTAAAGGAGGTGTTGCTATGGCGGATTTTGGTTGGGTTTATCCCCATCCTGCGGATTGTGTCTGATATATCGAGGTTTATGTCATTGCCGCCGTCCATGAGGACATGTGTAAATTGGAATCCGTCGATTATAGGATTCAATATCAAGGAAGTCCATCCTGCGTTAGGATATTATCGGAATAGTCCCGATGGTCGAAGGTGATTGGTTTTGACAACCAGGTGCGGCGCGCCTTTTAGGGGCGCCGCTTGTTTTTCCCTTTGATCACGTGAAGTGAGTTTACTGTTTTAACCTCCCGTGGGAAAGTTTTTCGTTTTCGAGTGCTACTTTTGGGTTTCGTCACTCGCATTTGGTGTGTCGAGCCCTTGTGTTCGGCGTTAAGTCGGCGGACTGTTTGAAGACCCAACAATCTCTGTGGGTATGGTTTGCGAGCTTCCGGAGGTACCATGTATTTGACACGATCTATCCGTAATCTTGTTTAGGTTGGATAGCTCGTCCTTTATTATCCTTTAGGGGCAGTGTTTTGTTGTTCGGCTGAGAGCTTTTGAATCCGGCGTTGACCGCCGTACTATTTGGGCCATTTTCCTTATTCCGGCGCTAATCTTTTCTGCGTCGTGATTTCCCATTTCCATGCCTGATCTCGGATGTACTCGGGTCGCTGGTGCTGCATCTAGCCAGCCAGCTGTCCTCTCCCGCGCAAAAGCGGGTCATGAGGCTTGTCAATGCGGCCATTGTTCTTGGCTTTTCTTGGCCGAGGTGTCTGGCGAGCCATTCGTCTCGGACGTTGTGTTTGAAAGCTACTAAGGCTTCGGCGTCCGGACAGTCGACTATTTGGTTCTTTTTAGTAAGGAACCTGTTCCAGAATTTCCGGGCTGACTCTCCGGGCTGTTGAGTTATGTGACTTAGATCGTCTCGCATCCGGAGGGCGGACATAAGTCCCCTGAAAATTTGCCCGAAATGCATCCTCGAGCTCTCCCGGCTTCCAATGGTGTTTTCGGGAGGCTTTTAAGCCAATGCCGAGCTGGCCCTTTGAGTTTAAGGGTAAGTATTTTATGGCGTGGAGATCGTCTCCTCTAGCCATGTGTATGTGGAGGATGTAATCCTCGATCCGCACTCTAGGGTCTGTTGTTCCGTCAGATGCCTCTATGTTTACGGGTTTGAATCACTGAAATTCATGATCCAAAGCACCTCCTCGGTGAAACATAGGGGTGTGCGGCGCCCTATATTTGGGTGTGCCGTGATCTTGAATTTTGGCGTATTGCATTGCTTTGTGAGCCTGCTTTCTTGGCCCATAGATGGACCTAACTGGGCCATCCTCTTGGTGTGAATCCTTATGCGGATCGCATATTGGCTTGTGTGCGGCGCCATTCGCCGCTCTCTTTTTGCCATGAGGTCGTCCATCCGACCGGGTGGCCTTCTTGCTTTTTAATTGTGGGGGCTCTAAGGCCTCCTCGTCAATTCGGCAGTAGCTTTCTTTTCGGGTAGCTCTTTGTTCGGGCGATCGCCCGTACTTACCTGCGGTGCTGAATACTTTGCTCCATCTAATCCTCGAGTGCATCTTCCGCTGTTTTGAGCTTCCGCTTGCTTTTTCAGGCTACGCTCTGTAGCGATGGCGACGAGCCTTTTTCTCGGAGGTCATTTTGCTCCAATGGTTTGTCCGCGTGAGGTCGTCCGGACTGTTGTCTTCGGGGGACAGATTGTTTATCAAAGTTGTCTTGTTCGGACGATTGCTCGATAGCTTGTTCGTTGTCCACCGGTTACTTCTGCTCTATGGCTGGGTCTTCGTTGGCGGGACTTTGTTCGGCGTTTACGTTGCCGCTTTTGACTGCTTTTCGAGGGATTTATCCTTCGTGGCGTCCCTGCTCCTCGTCCTCATTTGCTTTAGGTGTATCCACCATGTATACATCATGGGTGAGTTTGTCCAGCAACCTATAGGTGCCGGTTCATTGTTGTCTCTTACATCGTCGTCCATACCGTCGATGTCTTGAATCGAAATTGAGCACGTCGTGTAGGCTATCGGCGATGGCTATGAAGTGGGTGGTGGGTGGGCATTGAATTTCTTCATCGTCCGTATCCCAACCTTCCTGACCGTAGTCCGGCCAGGGCTCTCCGGATAAAGAGGGAGACTTTAGTGAATTCAGGATGTCGCCAAAAGGCGAGTGCTGAAATATGTCCACGGCCGCACAATCGGATTCGATCGGCAAGGGCGCGGAGGGTTCGGAGTCCGGATAGGAGTCCGGCGCCCTGGAGTCGGCGTCTTTGCAAAGGACAGGGATGGAGTTCGGCTCGATCGCCGTAGAGATTAAAGTCCCCGAGGCGGTGTCCAACCACTCGTCCCGATCGGGAGTCCGGCTCCGGATTAAGGGTTGGAGCGGATTCTGGTGCGGCCTCCAGGGCACTGTTTGGCTGCAGAGCTAGATCATGCCCATCGAGACAGTGCGGCGCGCTTGGTTGTGGCTCGAATCCGTCGAAGATCAAGTCTCTGCGGATGTCGGCCGTATAGTTTAAACTTCCGAATCTGACCTGACGGTCAGGGGCATAGCTTTCAATCTGCTCTAGATGGCCAAGCGAATTGGCCCGCAGTGCAAAGCCGCCGGATACGAAGATCTGCCTGGGGAGAGAAGTCTCACCCTCGACCGCGTCGTTGTTGATGATCGAAGGAGCCATCGGGCCTATCGGCGATGACACAGAGGAACTCTCAATGAAAGCACCAATGTCGGTGTCAAAACCGGCGGATCTCGGGTAGGGGGTCCCGAGCGTGCGTCTAGGCGGATGGTAACAGGAGACAAGGGACACGATGTTTTACCCAGGTTCAGGCCCTCTTGATGGAGGTAAAACCCTACGTCCTGCTAGATTAATATTGATGATGTGTGTTACAAGAGTGGATCTACCACGAGATCAAAGAGGCTAAACCCTAGAAGCTAGCCTATGGTATGATTGTTCGTCCTACGGACTAAAACCCTCCGGTTTATATAGACACCGGATAGGGTTAGGGTTACACAGAGTCGGTTACAATGGTAGGAGATCTACATATCCATATTGCCAAGCTTGCCTTCCACGCCAAGGAAAGTCCCATCCAGACACGGGACGAAGTCTTCAATCTTCTATCTTCATAGTCTTGGAGTCTGGCCGATGATGATAGTTCGGCTATCCGGACACCCCCTAATCCGGGACTCCCTCAGTGGGATCACCACTTTCACTATATCTAGAAAGCACTAGACAAGAACGAGAAACAAACAAGATCCACAAGTGGTAGGGAAGACAACGGTAGTTGACACAAACCTTGGCAAGAGAAAAGGCAAATAAAAATAAAAGCCAATGTAAAGATGATCAATAAATTCTACCACACATAAGTGAGTACCAATTGTCAAAAGACAAGAAGTATTTGGAAATAATTCGGTGGTAGATAGCAAGGATATCCGACATCATCTTCACACCAAACACAAGCAAATTGCAACTTGTAGAGCTATCATGCCACCTAGGAACAAGATAATTTACAATATCAATTCTAGGTGACAATATCTCAAATGTACACATTTTCTAGGCTAGTAATACACACATAGCATATTACTCCCCCATAATGTGATGCCAATTAAAAGATAGACAAGAGGCAATTAAAAGGATCCAACAAGAGATAATTAATGGACAATTTAGAATTTGAATTTCTCATGAGAGATATACCACCTAGAGACTAGATAATCTTGAAATATCAATACTAGATGGTATTACTCATGTACACACATTTATAGGATTGTGAGGTGCACAAAGCACATCACTCCCCCATAATGGGATATTCCATTAATATCTCACAAGAGCCAACTAAGAAATAAACAAGATGCAAAAAGGCTCAACACACAACACACATGTACATGATGTGCAAACCAACATGCACATACTTGATTTCTCAAGATAAGCAATTTGGAAGCACAACATATACAAGCACATGCAAGATACAAAACCACAACATGCTAAGGGACAAGTAAATTTTAATGTAAGCAATTTAAGCATGAGTTACCGCAAGGAGGAACATTGGATATATGATAGAAAGATAATCCGAATGACTTGGCTTGACACAATATGAATTATGAGGACCCCTTAAATCTTCATAATGTAGCCAAGTCTCCAATGACCTCCAACAACACCTATTGATCAAGTTTGAGCTAGTTGGTCCCCAACCAAGTTGGGTCCTAAGAGGTTAGTCACAATAGGCTTGGCCACCCAAATGGTTCTTTTCTTGACACCACTTTGAGTACCAACAAACTTGGCAAACACATTGCCAACCTTATCCTTCCCAAGAGAATAGACATCATCAATAATAATTGGGTTGGATAAGTTACCACTAGTGCATGAAGAAGCGATGTGGCCTTTCTCATGACATAAGTAGCAACGTCTACTCTTCACTTTCTTCTCACTTGATTTCTCAACAAGAGAAGCATTAACTTGAGTCTTCTTGGGAAGTGGCCTTTCTTCAACTTGAGGTTGAGCATGATATTGAACTTGTGCCCTCTTCCCTTGTTGCTTGACACTAATGGCCTTCTTCTTCAATGGGCAAGATCTAACACGATGCCCTTCTACTTTGCACTTGAAGCAAACAATCTTGGCCGATTTCTTGACTTGTTCTTGGCCCTTCTTTTTGTTCATTTTGGACTTCTTCTTCTTATTGGAGTTGAATCCAAGTCCACCTTTGTCATTGGGGATTTTTGCACACTCAAGATATTGTTGAGTGTGGATTTCCCTTCATGACTCTTTTCCAAGTCTTTCTTCAAAGAAGTGACTTGGGCCTTGAGCTCTTTGATTTCCTCTACATGGTTAGTCTCAATACAAGTACTAGAGTAAGTATAAGCTTCATTGTTTGAGCAACAAGGCAAGGAAAGCAATTCATCACAAGATGTACCAACATTGTGAGTAGATGAATTACAAGGACTAGCACATATCAATATAGCATTTTGACTAGAAGTAGTGCTAGTATCCACATGAGGCTCACTAGATGTTACCTTAGCAAGCATGGCCTCATGAGCTATATTTAGCACATTATGGGGTACTAGAAGATAGTCATGAGAGCTTGAAAGCTTTTCATGGCTTTCTTCCAATTTCCCATAATTGCTAGATAGCAACTCAAGTTGAGCCCGTAGCTCAACATTCTCCTTCAAAATGGATGCTTCACAAGAGATAGAGTTAGTAGCACAAGAATCATCATCAGCAACAAGAGGAGAAGACAACTTGGCAAGCTCTTTTGAATATGAAGCTTTAAGTTGAGGATGAGACTCGGTGATTTTGATGAGCTCACTCTTAATGACCCTTGAGCCATTTTCGAGGTGCTCAAAGTCCTCAAGGAGTTTAGCATGCACAACTTCAAGCTCCTCATTTTTAGTTTCAAAATCATTGGCCACCTCAAGAGCTCTATCACGAGATTCCCTCACTCTAGATAATTCTAGAGCAAAAGTCTCCTCAAGAGATTCCTTGGTGGTTTGTTCAAGTTCAAGAGCTTGAGAGAGGTCCGCAATCTCATTAGCGTAATCACGCTCATGACCTTCCATTTTATCAATGGTGACCTCATGCTCCTTAAGACGAGATTCCAACTCATCAATATATTTCTTGCCCTCAATAGCAATAGACATGATTTCCATGAAATTGGAACAAGCAATTTTATTCTTAAGAAGAGCTTTAAAAATCATTTCCCCCTTAAATTTTAAGGAGGCAACATCATCACTCTCTTCATCATAATCAACATCATCATCACTCTTGCCATCATCAATATCATCACAAGATATATTTGGATTCAAAGTGGGAGATGCCTTTGAAGCCTTGGCCATAAGGCAAAATGCAGTAGATGATGATATAAGATCCCTTGAAGCACCATTCAAGACCACATCTTGTTCCATGGAGTGTTGGGTTTCAACTACATTGTTAGCACACCAACTCTAGGAAATACATCCATTTTTATCATGGCAACAAGATATAGCAATCATATCATCATGAGATTTAGTCAAGCAATTTCTACATGATATGCAAGGACTATCAACACAAGCAAGTGAAACATTTGGAGTGCTCGAAGTGCTAAGGCCCAAAGATGGAGCATTGCAATAATATAGTGATGAAGAATCATCCACAAAAAGCACACTATCATCATTGCAATGACCGACACTACTCACCATATCATTACCTTGTGGCAAACCACATGTAGGTGAAGTAGAAGAAGTTGAGAAGACTATACGGCCGGAGGTGGAGGGAGAACAATCATCCCTACAAATCTTAGACACACCATATTTATCTTGAAGCTTCGTCCACAACTCATGAGTATCCCAGAACGGCATGAGTTGAAATATAACTACATTGCTCAAAGCATCGAAAAGCACATTAGAAGTTTGAGCATTGAGATAAGAGTTTTTCTCATCCTCTAAAGATAACCTTTGGGGATCCTTTGGAGGAGAAAAACCCATAACTACAATTTGCTCTAAATTTGGGTCCATGACCCTAAAGAGATTAAGCATGCGAATTACCCAAACATCAAAATTTGTGCCATCGAAACTAAGAGTGTCAGAGAATCCTAAACCCCTAGTCGACATCTTTACTCTCTAGGCTGTTAAGCCCAACAAAGAGAGACGAGGCTCTGATACCAATTGAAAGATCGTGGATGTCTCCTAGAGGGGGGGGTGAATAGGCGCTTTAAAATAATTACGGTTGAGGCTTGAACAAATGCGGAATAAACCTAGCGGTTAATTTGTCAAGCACAAAACCTACGACAACTAGGCTCACCTATGTGCACCAACAACTTATGCTAAGCAAGAAAAACTACTTAGGTGATAGCAAGATATATAACAAGAAACAATATGGCTATCACAAAGTAAAGTGCATAAGTAAAGGGGATGCTAATCTCCGTTCGGAGCGGTGTGGAGGCACAATGCTCCCCAAGAAGCTACTAGGGCCACCGTAATCTCCTCACGCCCTCGCACAATGCAAGATGCCGTGATTCCACTAAGGGATCCTTGAGGGCGGTCACCGAACCCGTACAAATGGCAACCCTTGGGGGCGGTCACCGAACCCGTACACTTTGGCAACCCTTGGGGCGGTCACGGTGCAGATCAAATTGCTCAGGCGATCTCCACAACCTAATTGGAGACCCCGACGCTTGCCCGGAGCTTTACACCACAATGATTGAGCTCCGAACACCACCAACCGTCTAGGGCGCCCAAGCACCCAAGAGAACAAGCTCAAGGGCACCAAGCACCCAAGACTAATAAGCTTCTCAACTTGTAACTTCCACGTATCACCGTGGAGAACTCAAACCGATGCACCAAATGCAATGGCAAGGGCACACGGAGTGCCCAAGTCCTTCTCTCTCAAATCCCAACGAAGCAACTAATGCTAGGGAAGAAAATGAGAGGAAGAACAAGAAGGAGAACACCAAGAACTCCAAGATCTAGATCCAAGGGTTCCCCTCACATAGAGGAGAAAGTGATTGGTGGAAATGTGGATCTAGATCTCTCTCTCTTTTCCCTCAAAACTAGCAAGAATCCATGGAGGGATTGAGAGTTAGCAAGCTCGAAGAAGGTCAACAATGGGGAAGAACATGAGCCCAAAGGATAAGGTTCAATGGGGAAGAAGACCCCCTTTTATAGGTGGGGAAAAATCCAACCGTTATGCTCACAGCCCAAGACCGAGCGGTAGTACCGCTTCGGCATCACGTACTCTCGCTAGGGGTAGCGGTACTCACTGCTAAGGGTAGCGGTACTATCGCTTATGAAGCGGTACTAAAAATTACATCCGTGCCTACCACATTTGGACTTGTGACGAGTTTTTGGTCCCGAGCGGAAGTAGCCATGGAAGTAGCCATGTAATCTTGCTCCAAGCGGTAGTACCGCTCCCAAGGGCGGTAGTAAAAATTACTTCGCTCCTACCAGCGGTAGTACCGCTGCAACCTTTCGTAACACCAAAACTACCATAACTTCTGCATTCGGACTCCGAATTCGACGAAACCAAGTTTTTTGGAAAGATAGGGACAAGGGCTAACACAATCTTGAGAGAAATACCAATAATAAGAAAATGAGAAAAGTCCCAAAATAAAATGGTGAGAACCCTTCCTCGGAAAAGACCGGTAAAACCTCCAACACCGAAAACATCATAGAAGACGCATGCAAACTCCGTTTTCGATGAAATCAAGCTTGTCATAAAGATGACCATAAGCTCTAAGACTCACAAAGAGAACCAAACAAGAACCAAGAAACATGATGCAAGGATGCAATGGTTTGAGCTCTCGACGAATGATACGATCAAGCTACTCACTTGAGAGCCCCCCTTGATAGTACGGCTATCGATCCTATAACCCGGTCTCCCAACTACCACCATGAGACCGGTAAAATAGAAAACCTATCAAGGGAAAACCTTTGCCTTGCACATGATCCACTTGAGCTAGATGATGACGATCTTGTCCTCCTCAAGATGGACCACCTTTCTTGATTGTGTTGGGTCGATGGAGACTAGATGATTGCTCCCCCATACTCCACTATGGGTGAGCCACTCTTCGGCACATCTTCACAAGTCCATTGACACCACAATGGATGGCAAGCTTCAAGCACTTGATCTCTTCGTGATGCTCCACTTGAACTTGCACACGACAATCTTGATGACGATCACCACTTGATGTCATCCTTTCCATGGGTTGTATGATATCTTCCTCTTGACGCAAGCCCATGGACACGTACCTAATCCCACATAGACTCTCACATAGACCATGGGTTAGTACACAAAGTGCAATGGATAATGCTTACCATACCATGGGATCACTTAACCCCTCTCGGTACATCTTCTATGCTTTGTGAGTTGATCAACTTGATTCTCTCTTGACTTAGTCTTGATCAACCTTGAATATTTCCAACTCTATTCGTTTGGATGATGTCTTGAAGGTAAACATGAATGATCACACAATCTTCTTCTTCAAGACATGCTTGCAATAAGCTCAACACTCACATGACCAATCTTTGGATAATTCCTTAATAGCACCTTGGTCAACACATAAACTCCTTGAAACCAACACATGGACTTCAAGAAATGCCTATGGACAAATCATGACCAATCTTTGGATAATTCCTTAATAGCACCTTGGTCAACATATAAACTCCTTGAAACCAACACATGGACTTCAAGAAATGCCTATGGACAAATCCTTCAAATATAACTCAATGCAACCATTAGTCCATAGAGAATGTCATCAATTACCAAAACCACACATGGGGGCACCGCATGTCCTTTCAACAAAGAAACCTGATTTCGTTTCATGGACTGCAAGATATAAGTCTAACTAGGCACTGCATCTCTTGGGAGTTCACAGCTCCATCAAAATGGTTTTCTTGGCATAATTGTGCTATTTTTTTGAGTGGTCTGTTGTTACACATTCCTGGAAGCAATTTATTTTATCTAGTGGATAAGGTATACAGATGGACACTGTGCAATATCAATATGACAAAGAGGTTATTTCTTGGCAACAGATTGCATACATCTGAAGGAACATGTGGTGAGGTATATAGTGGATTGACTGGGCACAAAGAAGGTGTTCTTCTGTTAGTTCCTGCATTTGTTCCCATTGAATTATGGTGTCTTGACTTTTTCCAAACTTATCTTACCAATATTTGGAGATGTGATAATTTAATTGGAGACCAAAGACATCTGAGTGCAGCAAATGAAACTGCAAGAACATGCATAAAGTTGGCTGCCAATGGTGTACTTCTTTTTTTGCCATTTCTTGATGTATACTCGTATGGTGCAATGACAAGCACAACAAGGGAGGCTACTGTTGCTGGACCAGGAAGCGGTAGCTGGCCATGTTGGCGTCTCGGGCGTCCCACTCACCAGAGGCCTGCTGCACCACCAAGTCCGAGTCGCCATAGTAGAGGATGCGTCGGATGCCGATCTCCTTAGTCAGCCGGAGGCCATGCACGAGCGCTTCGTACTCGACGATGTTGTAAGAGGCGGCGAAGTGGATTTGCAGTGCATACCGCAGCCGGTCGCCCTTGGGGGAGGAAATTACAGCAAGGTACTATTCTTCGGTGCAGACTTTTGGTTCACCTCAGGATAATTGTTGTCTGGTGAAAAATTGCAAGATTATATTTGTAGGAAATACTACACACACTTCCTTGGCAGAGTGCTTAAGGTTACAAAGCCTCAAGATCGCACTTCATCTTAACATGCACCTCTTAATTAGAGTAGTTGGCCCAAGAAAGGAGGTTGGCGAAGTATCGGAGCCGAGTGCAGTGGGGATAAGTGATACATGGTTGAGATGCAGATCTGGTCATGAGCTTGAGGACAATCTTCCCAACACAGAATTATTTAGTCAAGGAGTTGGTATGTCGTTTCGTTAGGATGTCAGCGTTCATTAAATGGAGGCAAGGGAAGTGGGCAAATGGTAGTCGATGCATTCACATGTTTGCCGACAGAATATTCGGGCTGATTATAAACTTTGATGTGGTGCTGGAATGTACTAGTGTATGGCCAACAGAAGTGGAGATGGAAACTCAAAATTTATTATTTGTCTGTGCCAGTGATACATCTCCAACGTATCTATAATTTTTGATTGTTCCGTACTATTATATTATCTGTTTTGGATGTTTTATATTCATTAATATGCTATTTTATATGATTTTTGGGACTAACCTATTAACCTAGAGCCCAGTGCCAGTTTCTGTTTTTTCCTTGTTTTAGAGTTTCGTAGAAAAGGAATACCAAACGGAGTCCAAATGGAATAAAACTTTCGCGATGATTTCTATTGGACCAAAAGACACCCAGGAGACTTGAAGTGCAAGTCAGAAGAGCCACGAGGAGGCCACAAGGGTGTAGGGCGCGCCCCCGACCTTGTGGGCCAATCGGTGACCCCCTGACCTAGATCTTCCTCCTATATATTCTCAAATATCCCAAAAACATCCAGGGGAGCCACAAAACCACTTTTGCACCGCCGCAACCTTCTGTACCCGTGAGATCCCATCTAGGGGCCTTTTCCAGCATCCTGCCGGAGCGGGACTCGATCACGGAGGGCTTCTACATCAACACCATTGCCTCTCCGATGAAGCGTGAGTAGTTTACCACAGACCTATGGGTCCATAGCTAGTAGCTAGATGGCTTCTTCTCTCTATTTGGTTCTCAATACAAAGTTCTCCTTGATGTTCTTGGAGATCTATTCGATGTAATACTTTTTTGCGGTGTGTTTGCCGAGATCCGATGAATTGTGGATTTATGATCAGCTTATCTATGAATATTATTTGAATCTCCTCTGAATTCTGCATGATTTGATATCTTTGCAAGTCTCTTCGAACTATCGATTTGGTTTGGCCAACTAGATTGGTTTTTCTTGCAATGGGAGAAGTGCTTAGCTTTGGGTTCAATCTTGCGGTGCTCGATCCTAGTGACAGAAGGGGAACCGACACGTATTGTATTGTTGCGATCGAGGATAACCAGGTGGGGTTTTCATCATATTGCTCGAGTTAATCCCGCTACATCATGTCATCTTACTTAATGCGTTACTCTCTTCCTACAAACTTAATACTCTAGCTGCAGGCAGGAGTCGGTCGATGTGTGGAGTAATAGTAGTAGATGCAGAATTGTTTTGGTCTACTTGACACGGATGTGATGCCTATATTCATGATCATTGCCTTAGATATCGTCATAACTTTGCGCTTTTCTATTAGTTGCTCGGCAGTAATTTGTTCACCCACCGTAATATTTTCTATCTTGAGAGAAGCCTCTAGTGAAACCTATGGCCCCCAGGTCTATTTTCCATCATATAAGTTTTCGATCTACAATTCTAGTTTCCTATTTACTTTCTTTGCAATATTTTACTTTCCATTCCATAAACCAAAAATATTACTTTACCGTTTATCCATCTATATCAGATCTCACTTTGCAAATAACCGTGAAGGGATTGACAACCCCTTTGTCGCGTTGGGTGCAAGTTGGTGTTTGTTTGTGTAGGTAATCGGTGGCTTGTTGCGTTGTCTCCTACTGGATTGATACCTTGGTTCTCAAAAAGCTGAGGGAAATACTTACTCTACTTTGCGGCATCACCCTTTCCTCTTCAAGGGAAAAACCAACGCAAGCTCAAGAGGTAGCAGGAAAAATTTCTGGCGCCATTGCCGAGGAGATCTACGCCAAGCCGAGACATACCAAGTACCCATCATAAACCTCATCCCTCGCATTACATTATTTTCCATTCGCCTCTCATTTTCCTCTCCCCCACTTCTAAAACTATTTTCAAAAATATTCGCCTTTTCTTCTCCCCTCTTTCGTTCGATCTTATGTTGCTTGTGTTTCTATGTGCCTTCTATTTGCTTGCATCTTTGCTTGCTAAAAATCTATTGATATGGATCCACTCAAAGTTTTCTACCTGGATCATCTTCGATCCTTATGTGCTCGTGCTGAAACCCCAACTAGTTTAGTTGAGGGAAGATCTTTAGATGAGCATGATCATTTTGTGCGTCATCGTTTGTATGAAAAAGGGAAGCTCTTATGGAATCAAATAAATTATTTGTTATGCTATGCTTGGAATCTTTGTGAAATTTATGATTTTACTTGTTGCTCTAAGAACCCTAAAAAAACACCTTCCCTACATATGTGAGTTTAATGATAATGAAATCTTATCTTCTTATGAAAAGAGTGTTTATAGTTACTATGATATCGAACAAACTGAAGAATCTATTGCTTTTAAGGGTGCTTATGAAGTTGCTTCTTTGATTGAAAAGTATGATATTACTCTCTACAAATCTGAAAATTTTGACATACTTAAATATTGCTATGGAAACTATGCTCATAATGCTTATGTCAAAGAATTTATTGAGAGAATGACCGTTGCTTTGGAAGAAAATAATGATATGCATGAATCTATAGATAGTTATGATTCCGATGATTTTATTGAAATATCCCTTGACGAACATGATGCTTGCTACTCTTGTGGCCATGATGCCAATATTTATGGAGATGGATTTGCTATAGTTTCTTATGTTAAACACGAGATTATTGCTATTGCACCCATACTTGATAGTTCCTTGAATCAAAAGCATGATTGCAATGATTTTACAATAATTTCTATTAATTTCAATTGTGTTAATGATATGCAAAACCCTAAGCTTGGGGATGCTAATTTTGCCATGTCTACTACTTGTTGCAACGATCATGATTGGGGTGATTCTTCTTATGATCTTGAAAATTTATTTAAGCCCCATAATGAATATGAGATTGATAATAATGTTTGCAAAATATTAAAAGTGGGTTTGGAAGACTGTTGATTTAAATCCCACATATTTGGAGAATATTCAATCTATTCAATCTTATGAAATTTTTGATAAAAGTGGGTTCGGAGAGGTCATGACTTTATTTTATGATAATCCCACTATTTCGGAAGAGTGTCAATTTTGCATACATGTGGATCATGAAGAGAAAATTTTATGTGAAAGATATATTGTTGAATTTGATTATGATCCTACATGAAATTATCACGAGAGAGGAAAATATGGTTGTAGAAATTTTCATGTTACAAAATTACCTCTTGTTATGTTGAGATTGCTATTGTTTCTTTCTTCTTCCTTGCATATGGTAGTTTTTGCTTGTCTCTATAATTTGTTTGCCTATAAGATGCCTATTCATAGGAAGTATGTTAGACTTATATGTGTTTTTCATGAACTTTATGATGCTATGTTTGTGCTTCAATTCTTGTCTTTCATGTGAGCATCATTAAAATTATCAATGCCTAGCTAAGGGCGTTAAACAATAGCGCTTATTGGAAGGCAACCCAATTTTAATTTTGTTTTTGCTTTTTAGGTTCTGTTTTGCAATAATGTTTCATCTAGCCTCTAGTGAGATGTGGTTTTGTGTTTTAATTAGTGTTTGTGCCAAGTAAGACCTTTGGGATAGCCTACGGTGATAGTTGATTTGATCTTGCTGAAAAACAGAAACTTTTGCACTCACAAAAATAATTCTCATTTTTAGCTGAAGAGTGATTTTTAGTTGATTCTTTTTGAAGAAGATTAATAGATAAATTTTCTAGGACTTCCTAATTTCTCAGGAATTTTAAAGTTAAATAAGTATTCTAAACATCCAGATTGCTACAGACTGTTCTGTTTTTGACAGATTCTATTTTTCGCGTGTTGTTTGCTTATTTTGATGAATCTATGGCTAGTATCGGGGGTATGAACCACGGAAAAGTTGGAATACAGTAGATATTACACCAATGTAAATAAAGAATGAGTTCACAACAGTACCAGTGGTGGTGATTTATTTTCTTATACTAACGGAGCTATTTAGATTTTACATTGAAGTTTTGTGTTGTGAAGTTTTCAAGTTTTGGGTAAGGATTTGATGGACTATGGAATAAGGAGTGGCAAGAGCCTAATCTTGGGGATGCCCAGGGCACCCCAAGGTAATATTCAAGGAGGCCAATGAGCCTAAGCTTGGGGATGCCCCGGGAAGGCATGCCCTCTTTCATGTTCGTCTATCGGTAACTTTACTTGAGGCTATATTTTTATTCACTACATGATATGTGTTTTTCTTGGAGCGTTTTGTATGATTTGAGTCTTTGCTTTTTGGTTTTCCACAATCATCCTTGTTGTACACACCTTTTGGGAGAGACACACATGAATCTTGATTTATTAGAATACTCTATGTACTTCACTATTGCAAGGAATCAAACATATCATATTCAGTGATCCATAAGTTTTATGTAGGATTTTATGACTAACCATGCAATTGACCAATTTCTGTTGACTCTCTAAATAGATATAAGTGAAGCATGAGAGTATAATTCTTTCTACAAAATATCACGCTCTAACAAATATAAGTGAAGCAAAAGAGCATTCTTCAAATAACGGTTTTCTATGTGAAGAGAAGTAGGCAATCCAAACTTCGAATGATATAAGTGAAGCACATGAAGCATTCTATAAAGCCATACTCAAAAGATATAACTGAAGTGCAATGAGCATTCCATAAATAAACCATGGAATATCTCATACCAGCATGGTGCATCAAAGAAAAGTGAAAAATAAACACAAAAGACGCTCCAAGATTTGCACATATCACATGAACAAAACGAATCCGAAAACATACTGATACTTGTTGAAGAAAGATGGGATGCCTTTCGGGAAATCCCCAAGCTTAGATGCTTGAGTCTCCTTTAATATTTACTTGGGGTGCCTTGGGCATCCCCAAGCTTGAGCTCTTGCCTCTCCTCCTTCTCCTCACATCGAGACCTCCTCGATCTTCGAACACTTCATCCATACAAAACTTAACCGAACTTTTAGTGGCGGGGTTAGTGAATATGGCAATGAAATCCCATCATTTACTGCTGTAACATTATTGTATAATTATAAACAAACATTACCCACTGTATGTTATCACAATTCTATGCCCCCAAGTCAAGGAGGCTTCGACAAGAATTCAAACATACGCAAATAATGAAGCTATAACAGCAACCTGTGAAAACATCACAGTTTGTAAAGACTTGAACATCCACCATACTTCTGTAACTCTAAAAATTCTGAAAAATTAGGACAAAATAAAAATTTTGTATATAAAGACATTACAAAATGTTTCAGAACCGTTTGACATTCCAGTAAAAAAAAATGTAAATTCGAGCACTACAACCAAAGTTTCTGTTTTGCACTGCACAAACCAACAAGCAATTTAATCATCCTAAAGGAAAACCTTGGCATTATTTTTATAATACAATGGAATTGTACAAGGGGATAATTATTTTTGTTGAAAAGTTTCTGTAATTAAGGTTCACAAAGTTTCCATGGGCACTATCAAAATTCAAGGCTAGCTCCCACTTTCACAATGCTCGTCTATCTCACTTTCACTTTTCTTTTTGTGAAGTTTTAAGTTCCCCTCTATATTTTTTGTTTTTAAACTTTATAAAAGCACTCAACAAAAATAAATGACTCTCTAAAACTTCCGGGTTGTCTCCCTGGCAGCGCTTTCTTTAAAGCCATTAAGCTAGGCATACAGTGCTCAAGTAATGGATCCACCCGGATCCTAAGGTATATCAAAGCCAATTTTAATTAACAATGATTTGGCATTTAGTAGTGAGCACAAAGCAACATATATCAAGTAATGGAGAAGTCTAACTCTCTTCCTATGCATCGGCATGTCATACAAGAACAATTCATGCACATCAAGTAAAGGCCAATACATAGCATAAGCAGTTTCTTGCAATTTCATCGTGTTGGAAACATAAAGAGGTGGAGATGTAGTTCCTCTCTCATAATAACTGCAAGTAGGAGCTGAAAGTACATGCATATTAAATTCACCAAAATTATCATGTGCAACGGTAAAAGGCAACCCATCAACGTAATCCTTAATAACTGCAAACTTCTCTGATATAGTGTAGTCGGGAGAATTCAAAAAGATAATAGGACTATCATATGTGGGTGCAATAGCAACAATTTTATGTTTAACATAAGGAACAATAGCAAGTTCATCTCCTTAAGCATCATTCATATTGGCATCTTGGCCACAAGCATAGCAAGCATCATCAAAAAGGATATTTCAAATGAATCAACGGGATCATAGCAATTATCATGGCATTCATCCTTTGGTAAGAACAAAGGGAAATTAAATAATGTATGAGTTGAAGAGTTACTCTCATTAGAAGGTGGGCACGGGTAGCTAATCCGCTCTTCCTCCTTTTGTTCTTCGCTCTCCTCATCTTTTTCATCCAATGAGCCCACAGTTTCATCAATTCCTTCTTTAATCGATTCCTGCAAAATATTAGTTTCTTCTCGGACATCGGAGATTTTCTCAATAAATTCATCAATATTGGAATTATATTTATAATTACCATAGCAATACTTAAGCATGACAAAATTTTCAGGTCTATAAACATCATCATCAAAAGCTTCAAACTTTTCAAACAAAGATTCAATTTCATAAGCACCCTTAAAAGCAACAAATTCTTCTATTCGTTCCACATCATAGTAATCATATATACCATTAGCATAAGAAGCTAAGGTTTCATTATCATTATTTGCATGAAAAGGGAAGATGTGGAGCAGTCATCCTAGAGCAACAAGTAAAATCATATCTCAAGCATAAATCCCGAGCATACCAATGCAACATATAAATTTGATCCTATAAAGTTTTTCCTTTTTGTGTCAACTGATAATCCCTAAAGTATTCACGTTGATCCAACGTTACTCCCATTATCATGTTGAATGGGGTTTTCTCAGGATTACCAAAGTAGTGCATAATATCTTTTACATAACTAGCATCGAGGGTTTTAGGAGGTTCCCCATCTCCATGTGTAGCAAGTACCACTATTTTTTTTGGTGTTTCATGCTCCACATCCATAACTAAAGATAGAGAGCAACTTAGAACAGGAAATAAAAAAAATACTTAGTGATAAAGCAAATAAGCACACACGAGAATATTCACCCCACGTTATTGCTCCCCGGCAACGGCGCCAGAAAAAGGTCTTGATAACCCACAAGTATAGGGGATCGTTTGTAGCCTTCTTCGATAAATAAGAGTGTCGAACCCAAAGAGGAGCTAAAGGCAGAACAAATATTCCCTTAAGTTCTATCGACCACTGATACAACTCTACGTACACTTGACGTTTGCTTTACCGGAAACAAGTATGAAAGTATTTGTCAAGAATAAAACTACGAGTACTATGCGAGAGTAAAACTAGGAATAAATTGCAAGGTAATAAAAGTAGATAGCTTTTGTCAACAAGAAAGTTATTTGTCCCTAGGAAATCGATAATAAGTACCGGTAATCATTCTTGTAATTCTATATGAGGGAGAGGCATGAGGTAACATACTTTATCTACTTTGGATCATATGCACTTATGATTGGACCCCTAGCAAGCATCCACAACTACTAAAGATCATTAAGGTCGTGAGACCCAACCATAGCATTAAGTATCAAGTCCTCTTTACTCCCATATGTCATACCCCACTTACTCGGCTTTAAGCTTCTATCACTCTTGCAACCCACCATAAGCGAACCACGAACATATTGCAACACCCTACAGCGGGGGCCCCTCACGTTTGCGCGAGAACGGAGGGCACTGTAGGACAGCACCATAAATAAAATATACAATCATACCAACCAAGATCATGATTGACCCATAGGACAAAACGGATCTACTCAAACATCATAGGATAACCATAGATCATTGGGAAATAATATATGGAGTTGAGCACCATGTTTAAGTAGAGATTACAGAAGGGAGAAGAGGTGTTACACCGCTGCATAGAGGGGGGAGAAAGTTGGTGTGGACGGTAGCAAGATTGTTGATGTAGATCGTCGTCACGTTCCTTGCCCCGGAGGCCCTCCGGCGCCACCGGAAGCGAGAGGGAGAGAGCCCCCTCCTCCTTCTTCTTCCTTGGACTCCCCCTAGATGGGAGGAGGGATCCCCCTCTGGTCCATGATCTCCATGGCGGTAGAGGGGCAGGAGCCTCTCCGAGATTGGATCTCCCTCTATGTTCTCTTCTGTTTTGCGCCCCCCTGATCTGGCCGAAAACCGTTTCTTATATTCCGAGAGATCGTAACTCCGATTGCGCTGATATTTTAACATGCTTTTTTTTCCGGATATAAGCTTTCTTGAGCCCGAAGTAGATCTCCAACCGACGTTAGAGGAGGGCACAACCCACCACCACGCGCTAGGGGCCTCTGGCGCGCCATCTTGTGGGATGTGTGGGACTCCGTTTGCGGTGATTCCAACTCCCAAAAATCACATATGTTCCAAAATAATTATCCGTAAAATTTTATTGCATTTGGACTTCATTTGATATGGATTTTCTATGATACAAAAAACATGCAAAAAACAGGAACTGGCGTTGGGCACTGGATCAATAGGTTAGTCCAATAAATCATATAAAAAGTTGCCAAAAGTATGTAAAAGCTGTATAATATTGGCATGAAACAATCAAAAATTATAGATACGACGGAGACGTATCAACATCCAAGAGGGATATAATAAAAACTTTCATATAAAGTGCATTGAATACTATGATAAGTTTGATTCCTTATGATTGTTTTGAGATATGAAGATGGTGATATTAGAGTCATGCTAGCGAGTAATTGTGAATTTGAGAAATACTTGTGTTAAGGTTTGTGAGTCCCGTAGCATGCACGTATGGTGAACCGTTATGTAATGAAGTTGGAGCATGAGATATTTTTTTGATTGTCTTCCTTATGAGTGGTGGTCGGGGACGAGCGATGGTCTTTTTCTACCAATCTACCCCCTAGGAGCATGTGCGTAGTACTTTGTTTCGATGACTAATATATTTTTGCAATAAGTATGTGAGTTCTTTATGACTAATGTTGAGGCCATGGATTATACACACTCTCACCCTTCCACCATTGCTAGCCTCTCTTGTGCCACGTAACTTTTGCCGGTACCATACACCCACCATATACCTTCCTCAAAATAGCCACCATACCTACCTATTATGGCATTTCCATAGCAATTCCAAGATATATTGCCATGCAACTTACCACCGTTCCGTTTTATTATGACACACATCATCATTGTCATATTGCTTTGCATGATCATGTAGTTGACATCATATTTGTGGCAAAGCCACCATTCATAATTCTTTCATACATGTCACTCTTGATTCATTGCACATCCCGGTACACCGCCAGAGGCATTCTTATAGAGTCATATTTTGTTCCAAGTATTGAGTTGTAATTCTTGAGTTGTAAAGTAAATATAAGTGTGAAGACATTCATTATTAGAGCATTGTCCCATGTGAGGATAAAAAAAAAAGAGGAAAGGCCAAATAAAAAAAAGAGAAGGCCCAAAAAAATGAGAGAAAAAGGGAGAAGGGGCAATGCTACTATCCTTTTACCACACTTGTGCTTCAAAGTAGCACCATAATCTTCATGATAGAGAGTCTCCTATGTTGTCACTTTCATATACTAGTGGGAATTTTTCACTATAGAACTTGGCTTGTATATTCCAACGATGAGCTTCCTCAAAATGCCATAGGTCTTCATGAGCACGCAAGTTGGATGCACACCCACTTAGTTTCTTTTTGAGCTTTCGTAAACTTATAGCTCTAGTGCATCCGTTGCATGGCAATCCCTACTCACTCACATTGATATCTATTAATGGGCATCTCCATAGCCCGTTGATAAGCCTAGTTGATGTGAGACTATCTCCTTCTTTTTGTCTTCTCCACAACCACCGTATATTCCACCTATGATGCTATGTCCATGGCTCACGCTCATGTATTGCGTGAAAATTGAAAAAGTTTGAGAACATCAAAAGTATGAAACAATTGCTTGGCTAGTCATCGGGGTTGTGCATGATGTGAATATTTTGTGTGATGAAGATGGAGCACAACCAGACTATATGATTTTGTAGGGATAAGCTTTCTTTGGCCATGTTATTTTGAGAAGACATAATTATTTTGTTAGTATGCTAGAAGTATCATTGTTTTTATGTCAATATTAAACTTTTGTTTTGAATCATACGGATCTGAACATTCATGCCCCAATAAAGAGAATTACATGGATAAATATGATAGGTAGCATTCCACATCAAAATTCTGTTTTTATCATTTACCTACTCGAGGACGAGCAGGAATTAAGCTTGGGGATGCCTGATACGTCTCCGACGTATCTATAATTTTTTATTCTTCCATGCTATTATATTATCTATTTTGGATGTTTTATATGCATTAATATGATATTTTATATGATTTTTGGGACTAACCGATTAACCTAGAGGCCAGTGCCAGTTTCTATTTTTTTTTCTGGTTTTAGAGTTTCGCAGAAAAGGAATACCAAACGGAGTCCAAACGGAATAAAACTTTCGCGATGAGTTTTCTTGGACCAGAGGACACCCAGGAGACTTGGAGTGCAAGTCAGAAGAGCCACGAGGGAGCCACAAGGGTGGAAGGCGCGCCCCCGACCTTGCGGGCCCCTCGGTGACCCCCTAACCTAGATCTTCCTCCTATATATTCTCAAATATCCCAAAAACTTCTAGGGGAGCCACGAAACCACTTTTGCACCGCCGCAACCTTCTGTACCCGTGAGATCCCATCTAGGGGCCTTTCCCGGCATCCTGCCGGAGGGGGACTCGATCACAGAGGGCTTCTACATCAACACCATTGCCTCTCCAATGAAGCGTGAGTAGTTTACCACAGACCTACGGGTCCATAGCTAGTAGCTAGATGGCTTCTTCTCTCTCTTTGATTCTCAATACAAAGTTCTCCTCGATGTTCCTGGAGATCTATTCAATGTAATACTTTTTTGCGGTGTGTTTGCCGAGATCCGATGAATTGTGGATTTATGATCAGCTTATCTATGAATATTATTTGAATCTCCTCCGAATTATTTTATGCATGATTTGATATATTTGCAAATCTCTTCGAACTATCGATTTGCTTTGGCCAACTAGATTGGTTTTTCTTGCAATAGAAGAAGTGCTTAGCTTTTGGGTTCAATCTTGCGGTGCTCGATCCTAGTGACAGAAGGGGAACCGACACGTATTGTATTGTTTCCATGGAGGATAACAAGATGGGTTTTCATCATATTGCTTGAGTTAATCCCGCTACATCATGTCATCTTACTTAATGCGTTACTTTGTTCTTATGAACTTAATACTCTAGATGCAGGCATGAGTCGGTCGATGGTGGAGTAATAGTAGTAGATGCAGAATCGTTTCGGTCTACTTGACACGGACGTGATGCCTATATTCATGATCATTGCTTTAGATATCGTCATAACTTTGCGCTTTTCTATTAATTGCTCGGCAGTAATTTGTTCACCCACCGTAATATTTTCTATCTTGAGAGAAGCCTCTAGTGAAACCTATGGCCCCCGGGTCTATTTTCCATCATATAAGTTTCCGATATACAATTCTAGTTTCCTATTTACTTTCTTTGCAATCTTTTACTTTCCATTCCATAAACCAAAAATATTACTTTACCATTTATCCATCTATATCAGATCTCACTTTGCAAATAACCGTGAAGGGATTGACAACCCTTTTGTCGCGTTGGGTGCAAGTTGGTGTTTGTTTGTGCAGGTATTCGGTGGCTTGTTGTGTTGCCCCCTACTGGATTGATACCTTGGTTCTCAAAAAGCTAAGGAAAATACTTACTCTACTTTGCTGCATCATCCTTTACTCTTCAAGGGAAAAATCAATGCAAGCTCAAGAGGTAGCAGACAACAACTGAACAATGTACTAAAGGCTAGCTATGCATACATTATCGGGATGACTTGCAAACACTTGTTGCTTTCAATTTGCCTTGCACATGAACAAGTCTCAGGTTCATCATATGGCCGAGTCATTCACCGAAAGAAATTGCAGAAAAATGTATTATTCTAATGGGGGTGAATTTACATCATCATGGTTGCGTTACACAATCTAGTATGGACCCTGCGTGTTGTAAAGGTAGCAAGGAGCCCCTGTGGTAGAGAAATGATTTCAGCTGTGGCTTTCTCATCCTTATTTTTACAACTGAAAAAGTAGTGTTTTTCTCACAGCTTTGGACCCAAGGGTCTCTCAAGAAAGTCCTGCTATTCATTGGCAGTGCTCTGGCAAATCCTAACCGTCTCTCCATTATTCTTAGGTTTTACACTTGTTCGGTAAAGTGGTTGGCTTGCTACAAGTGCACTTGGAATGTCGCCAAACCCGTAGTGGACATATTGATTAACCTCACACTTGGAGACATCGTTTGCATGATACCGAAGATATTCAGTCTGGCTTGAAATTTTCAGTGTAGATCAGGCAATCCCGGTGTTCACAACCATTTGATCAGAGAGGTGGTACAACAACGTGGTGAGTTGATTATTATTGCTTCTCTCTATCTCACTGGGCAGTTTGCATCTGGGCGCTATATCAGGATCATATTGGTGATTGTCATATATAGAACTTATATCTGGGCATGCAACACCCATTGGGGTGGTTTGTGGGTACAGAACTTTGGGGAATGGAGTGACATATCTTCAAATACAGAGGTTACATATTTCTAGTAAGAAGCTTGGGATCAACTAGCGCTCTCAGCAGTTTACAGTTGTTGGCATATTGAGAATAGGAGCATTGAAAACTTTCACATAATCTGGCTTCTTCATGTGCATAACGAGCTATACAAGTACTTTGATTATGTTTCATTGATCCACTTGACAAGTCACCTTCAGTACAAGCAATGGGATCCAGGTGACTCTGTTTTCCAATTTGCCAGGTCTAAATGCTCCTGGATTATTGTATGCAACTGGATACAGTGTGTTTTTGGGTGGCTTGAATTTCTCTATTTGCTCGATGATGTATGGTAGAGAACCAGATGCAGATGGCTCTAGCTGGTACTTCCATCTGTGCAACAACTCCAAACCTGATGGAATGACACGGGATCCTGGTGGATGTTTCAAGATGCTATTGAGGAAAGCTTGTTGTCGCATATCTGGACTGAGATACAGAGTTGTACGCCTATGTGGGAGCTACAGATTATTACTACTAGCAACAACCATTGCTTGGGGACAAGCAATATTTTCTGGGGCCGGTAGTGTAACACCCTCACCTAGCGCCAGATTAGGCCTGATGCTACTGGGCCGTGGGTCATGTGGACATGGGCCTGTATACCATACATGTGGAGCTACAAAAGTAGCGACCCCGCAACAGAGAGGGGGATGGAACAGAATAGAACAGAACGGAATTGCTTCTTCTTCCTCGGCTCGCTCCTCCCCCTCGTGGCCTGACGAGTCTTTGTCTTCCCATGTATCTTGTCTTGCTCTTTTATCCTTGACCTATGCTCCTCCCATCCTCAGTTCTCTTCTCTGGATTATATTCCCTCAATGAACCTAGGTTTGGTGAATTTGATTCATACATCGGAAACACTTTTATCAATCGATTTGAGTTGTTTGGTATCGATTTGTTACACCTTGATCCAGAGTCGTGACAGTCGCTCCGCTGGGCGCGCGTGCATGGGCACCGGCGTCGACTTCGGCGACACGAGCATGAGGTCCCGCATGTTCGGGCCGCCGGAGAGCAATGCCATGTTCCGGCCGCTCGAGCCGGTGATCCTCAACGCGTACCAGTCGCCGTCTATGAGGACGTACTATGTCCAGCCGCAGCCGTGGGACGTGGTGGAGCTCCATGCCTCGCCGCCCTTGCTCTGTGCCTCGTTAATATCGTACCTGCAAGGCTCAAGGGCCGCACTCGTCAGAGCCAGCTCGTCGTGGCTCAGCTGGCTCACACTGGTGAGCGCATGCAAGGTGCTCGACAAAATGTCGAGGTCACTACAGAGCATGCAGAGCTGCTGAGAGGAGGTATGCGGAGAAGCCCTTGTGCGCGTGTGCTCGGGATCCTTAGAGCTCTTGGATACCACGACATTGAAGAGGCTGGAGCTCCACCTCGCGAGTGCGCCGGACATGGGCGAATCCTGCTCGTTCTGCACGTGTAGACAATGCCAGAGCTCATCGTACAGATGTTGGGTTGGGCCTGCGCGGGCGCGGGCGCACACGGCGTGCAGCACGCTATGGGGTGTGACTAGGGAGCACGCGGGGAGGGCATACAAGATCTCGCCGAACTTGAGCCCATGGTGGCCATGGTGGCCGGTGGCAATGACGAGTGCAGTAAAGAGGCTGGAGGCGTGGGTTCGGACGCGGAAGAAGGGGCCAGGGACTACGCTGCTGCCGGTGGCCACGGTAGCGGCGGCGACATGGTGACGGCGAGCTCCAGTTCCCTAGACGTTGTTCCTGACCGAGCGCTGGCTCCTTTTTTGTTTTTTCTTTTATCTATGACAGATGGGCCCCATATGGCAGCAATGATGACCATCTCACCCAACCGTTACCCCATGCCATGTGGTCTTGACGGATGGGCCCCGCTGTCAGTTTTTGTGTAAAAATGTTTTCAAATGTTGGTTTTAGTGCATTCAGAATACAATTACTCAAAATAGGTGTTCTTTTGGACAAACTTTTACGAAAACGGTGGTTTTTGGCACTGTCGGACTCAATTGCGGTGTTTTTTTCCTATAGCATTGCTTATGGCATTGTAATTGGTTTGTAAATGACATGATGTACGTGTAGAGTCGCATTGGTAGGGTGAGATATAGCATCCGTTTGGTACCCTACTCGAATAGCAACTTTGTCCAATACTGATTCATTTTGCGCGTCTTCTTCCTGCTCATCTCTCTAGCTCTTTCTTCCACTCTTGTGCTCTATTCTAAGAACACTCATCTCGCGGTAGCTATTACGTAGAAGATAGAGGAGAAAATTTCTGTTGTTGCTTTAAACATTATGAGCCATTGATAGAGACCAAGGATATCATAAGAGATGCAACTAAATATCAGGAATTGTTGGTGAAAGGCTAGATTTTTTGTAATCTATTTGATGCACATTGAATTTTGATCTTCTTAGAACTCTTGAATTTGTGTACCATGAAATGTTATCATACCTAATCTTACGATGCAAATGTAAATGTAGTGGTTCATTGCATATATGAAAAAAATGGTTTTGGTCAGTTACGTAGAAAGGAACTTAGCATTGTCAATGTATTGGAGAGGGGCGCAAATAGAGCCTAGGATTTTTGTAGGTGAAGATCACACAAGGGGCAGGGAGACGCCTGCCTGTAAGGAAGAGAGGGAAAGTTTGGCCAAATCAAATCTACACCATGTCATGTGAGTGCGATTGTGATCAGTTCAGGACGTGACTATACGGAGGTGCAGCCTCATGGAATTCAGGTAGGAGAGATCAAAAGGGAAGGGAAGAGATCTGGAAAATAGGAAGTGGCTAATATAAATAGAGATGAATCAGAGTGATTAGAAGGATGATGGAAGATCTGTAGCTTCCCCGTGGAAGGGGATCGGCTAAGCATGCTAGGAGCATGTATGGAGGAGGCCGGCACGATCAACGCCAGTGGAAGGGGACCTTGTCGGTGATGAGGCATGTTTTGGAAGGGCATCAGGGATTGACTAATATAAAACCAGGCAATGCTGAAGGAGAAAGATACACCAAAACCATCCGCCTAACCATCAAGCTCTACACCATGACTACAAGTGAGGAAAATAAGAAAGGGATAGTGGACGAGGAGCGGATAGTTATTGAAGATATCAGTTCGATGGAAAATAACGCTCATTTCGCTTGTTGCCATGATGTGCAAGGCAGGAACCAAGCTCTTCAAATTAGGGTTGAATCTTCTTTAAAAGAACCCACCAAGAGAACCGACTTGCCTTACACAAGGCTAGGTACGGTGGCTGTTGTGGATAAAATCCTGACGATGAGTGTAGTGTATATGTAGATGCATAGAGACTACTGAGATGCAGAAGGGTGTACACACAACAAAGTATACAGGATAAGACCCTCAGCAATGGAGGTAATACCCTACTTCATGTTGGTGTTGTTTCTCTCTTGTGTATAGCATGATTACAAATATTGCGAACCCTCAGCCTGGTGCCATAACTTGCATAGAGTGTGCTATGTACATGGGTCACAATGGCCGGTCTAACTGCCAAGAGTAACAACGTATTTACTCATGGTTGTTTCTTGTCGACGTATTTAATCGCTAGTGGAGTCCTAGTAACGCCTGCACTTAATGCGTAGTGGAGCTTCATGTGTAACACCTCCTTTAATCCATTTGGCCATAGCACTACTGATAAATCCAACTGATGGATGAACCCGACTAGCGAGTAGGCCTACTAGGGATTCCTCCCCGATTGGTACCCACTCCAACTGGACCACTTCCCCCTTTTGCTATTGTTATTAGGACTTTAGCATCACTGGGCTTGGTGGTCTCTTGGTTGGGCCTTATGTCGTTGTGGGCTTACCCGATGGGGGATTACATCATCATTAACCCCTGAGTCTGTCATGACATCGATATGGAAACCGATTGGGCCCTCCTTGGAAGTAGATTTTGAGTGGCCTTCAGACTTGAGATGCCGCAAAATTGCTCCTAAAGAGACCATGGCGGACTCTAAAGAGCAAAACATGTGAAAAGTTATGTTCAAACAAATTATGGAAAAAGGTTCATTAATACTCGATCATCGCTTCAAATAGCGGTCCGACTAAGGACGTATCATGAGAGTCAGATTGATGGTGTTGACGTCTGGTATAACTTTTGTAGAGAGATGCTAGTCAGTATGCCAAGAACATCACTTAATCATCAAAGTCAGATCCAAACCTAGGAGCTTCAATATCTGTCTCTTTAGTTAGATACCAAGCAATGCCACATAGCATACCGAATGCACCCCTTGTTAAGGGTGTCGTTAATAATGTGTCAATCTCGTAGAGGTGGATTACCAGCACCCAAAGTGCAGATTAGGCATACTCTGAGTGATATGCCACTTGAAATTTCTTTGTGCGGCACAAAATGATTGGTTCCGAGTCATCATAGCCGGAACTGAGATTACTCGACTGAGAAGAAGCCGAATGACCGCTGGTACATCCATTTTGCATCATTCTTTCTTATTATAAATCCCTATTTATTATTGTTATTTTGCATAGTATGGCTCAATTCTAATAGCTTTTTCCTCTCAATTTGCATGATTTACCGAAGGAGGGGAATTATTGTACAACTACAGAAAAGGAGCAAAACAAGGACTAGTGGGGAAAAGAATTTTCCAAAGACCAAAAAATATGAAAATTATTTTTATGCCGAGAGGAAGCCAGGGGCACCTGGGCCCGCCTTGGGAGAGCCCTATTGGGCACATGCGGTCACCCCTGGCTGCTTGGTGTGGTCACATGGGCCCTAGAGGAGCCGACCCCTCGACTAGCTCCGGTGCTCAATGACCTTATATTACCCAAAAACTTCTTCTATGATTTTACAGGAATTTTTTGCCGCCATCTACGAGGCAGAACAGAGACGAAGCACTTTTCTGCTTACCGAGGGCTATTTCTCTGAGATCCTTTCCCTCTAGAAGGGGGAATTCAAAGCAATCAACATCAACAATGCTTCGTTCATCATGGGTATCACTAACATCATCATAATCAGCAGCACCACCATCATCACCGTCATCCATCTCCATGCCTAGCTTTCAATCGATGAACTACTACCTCAAATCCTTTGTTGAGAGTACTTTCTGGTGTTGATTATTGGTTGTAATTGATGCTTAAAAGTTTTATTGGTGAAATATTTATATGTTAATCGTGTTTCCATCTCCACTGACCATGATCCATATGATGTCTTATGAGTAGTCCTTTATGTTCTTAAGGACATGTGATAAACCTTGTTGTTTTAATATTGTGAATTTGAACATAGTTCATTGTTTTGATATTATATTGTGGTGTAATTCTTTAGTGGTAATGCTGAATGTCCAATGCATATCACTTGATAATTACTGTCCTAGAGGAGAGCATTTTGTGATTAGTTTATCCGCGGTGTGTCGGTGTACTGGGGCCTCGACCCCCAAGACCCCTGACTTATGCACAGGCAGCGGCCACTCCCCGGCAATGAGGCTTGCCGGAAGATCAAGACCAACAATGTTGGGGATATAGCTACTGAGTTAACCCACCCAGGAGGGGCCGGGTTATACTCCTGGCGACTCACAAGATGAATCCCATGAAGGAATCAAAGATGGCGGCTCATGAGGATGACTTATGAAGAGCCCAAGGCCCGAAGGCGGCTTAAGGCCCATAGGTGTAAACCGCCATATGTATGTGACTTGTACTATAAGGCAGTTGTAATTAAGTTACCGAGCCGGATACGTTTATGAGCCGGCTGGGACTCTTAAGCCACCGGGCGTCAACCTCAGTATATAAAGGGACGACCCGGCGGCGAGTTGGAGGAACAGACAACAAACTGAGAACTAGGTCAAGCGTATTCGCTCCCTGGTAATCGAGACATAAGCAATACCACCTCAAACTGGATTAGACCTTTACCTTCACCGCAAGGGGCCGAACCAGTATAAACTCCCTGTGTCCTTTGTCCCGCTCAACCCCTTTAAGCTAACCTAGTTTCGATGGCTCCACGACTAAGTCCTCACACTAGGACATCTGCCGTGACAATCCCACGACAGTTGGTGCCCACCATGGGGCCAGCGCATGGTGGTGTCGAGTTCTTAAAGGGCAACTTCGAAGGGATCAAGGGATACACTGTGGGCCGGATGACGAAGAGTCGTCGGGGCAAGCTCTACATCGACGACGCAGGCTGGGGCCCCGAGGCCGGCTCAATCGAGTACGGGTACCGGGTCCCCTTCGGCGGAATCCACGTCTTCATCGGCAAGATCGGCGAGCCGGGCCCTGAGCCGGACATCTGCACCGACATCATCGAGACGGCTTAGCGTGCGAAACTCGCCCGAGTTCAGCCCGCCCTGAAGCGTGCCTTCGTGGGATTCATTCATGGAGCGGAACCTGAGGATAGATCTATATCTGGCAGTGAGACGGTTGTTTACTCAGATGGTGAGTCATCTGGTGAAACTGAATCATTGTACCAACTGCAAGATGGCTGGCTTGGGGGCTGTTTCGATGGCAACAATATTCCGGACCCCTATGAGCCGCCAAACAGAGCTGCGATCTTTATGGCCGGTACACAGCCAGTGCAGAACTCTTCGACTGCGGCAACGATAATTTCCGGGTCAGTAGCGGCAACGGCTGCCGGGCAGGAGGCCTTGTGCGCCCGCCGGCTCAAATCGTAGCCGACCTGCTGGATACAGCTCAAATCGTAGCCGACCTGCTGGATAAACTGACAACATTGTTAACAACGGTGGTTAACCCGGCAGATCAGAATCAGCATAATACGGAAGTTGAAATTTGTGTGATGAGATAGCACAGGCCAAGGAGGAGCTAAACGCAGAGAATACTAGGATGACTGCGGAGCGGGCCGCGTTGGATGCTCAGGCGCAGCGGATTCAGTCAGAGTCTTTCCGGCTCATGATGGATCAGAATGCTTCAAACAAAGTCATGAGGAGGAGGCATCAGACTCGTCTGCCTTTGGTTTACGGGGCGAGAAATCTCTTTAACACGCCTGGAGCAGGGCCTAGTAACTCGCCAGAGGTAAACTGGGGTGAAGCGCCTGGGACGGGGGCACTGGTTCAGCTGCGTGCGACAGAGCCACCACGTCTGAATACGACTCTGCCTCAACATGTGCCGACGCCTCCGGATCATTATTCTAACCCTTTGGATAATGTGATTGCTGCGGCGACACGACTGGCCGCTCTACCGGTTGAGGGTGAGTCGCCGGCGGCAATGGAGATACGACGGGCTGGAGAATTACTTGAGACGGCTATGGCCCAACAGGCAACTTATTCTCACAATCGTGAGAGGATCCATTCAACCCCTCGCCCAAGTCGGAGTTATAGCAGGCATATCGATGAGCCGGCTGTGTTAAGTAGTGGGCGGTACCGCAACCCGCCCCGTGGACATAACCCGGTAGGCGGTGGGGCTAATGCCCAGAACTTAGTGGATCAAGGAAGAACGCGTCGGGAGGCTGAGCTGGCGGCTCAGTATGCGGCTCATCAGCATTCCCCGGTTCGTCCGACAACTTCGGTGGAGACAGTTGTGACCTTCAGGACTTTCGGTGTGTCGTGTTTGGTACCGGCTTTGCATAACGTACGTCTGCCCAAGGATTTGAAGGGCCCCCGTAAGGTGCCCAACTACGCAGCCGACTTACCCCCTGAAACATGGGTTGAGAGTTATGAGATGGCGATGGAGCTATTGGCTGTTGACGATGCTGCGTGTGCTAAGTACTTCACCATGATGTTGGAAGGAACAGCTCGTACTTGGTTGAATGGGCTGCCAGCCAACTCCATTGGGTAATGGGCCGAGTTGAAAGCCCGGTTTATCTAGAATTTTAAAGATACGTGCAAGCAGACTATGTCAATTGTGGATTTAGCCTCCTGTGTTCAAGAAGAAGGTGAGTCGACAACCCATTGGGTGCACCGGGTGTCAACAATCCTGCACTCGTCGGATCGCATCAATGCCGATTCAGCGGTCTTAATGTTGGAGAACGATTGTTGTTTCACTCCACTGAAGCAGAAATTAGGGCGATTCAAACGCCACTGCAATGACATGGGGACACTCATGGCGTCTCTGGTTAAGTATGCTGACTCTGATGGTACCAAGGACCCCGAGTCTGATGATGAAAAGCCGGGAAAGGGAAAAAAGAGCAGTAACAACACCATAGGGCAGCAGCATAACCCGGCGAGTCAGGGAGGCAACGGTAAGCGAAAAGCTGATAACAATTTGGACTTTGTGGCTAACACCAATGCACAGGATAATGGTCAGCGTCAAAAGGGTAAGCCGCCCCCACGGCTTGGGTGATCAGGCTTCAATCTTGAGCAGATGCTGAATCAGCCCTGCCCGAGGCATGGTACACGTGAAAGGCTGTCCACTCACCTTTGGAAGGATTGCTTCATCATGGAGTAAAAAAATTCCAATCTTTTTCAAGATAATCATGGCCCAAGTGGCGGCTCAGGATCCGACTCTCATGGTCCGGTTTATGGTGGTGGCGGTTCTAACTCTGGATTCCAAGGTAATCAAGGCAATCTTGGCAATCAGGGTGGTTTCCATCAACAGTCTGGTCAGGAAAACCAGCAGCAGCATCAGTCCGGTTATCAGAATAACCCAAAGCAGCTGAATAGCGGACAATACCACGTCTTCATCACGAGTTTATGCAAGCGGGACCAGAAGCTCCATAAAAGGGCTGTGAATGCCGTTGAGCCGACAATTCCTCGTTATTTGCGATGGTCTGAGCAACCCATTGTGTGGAGTCGGGAGGATCACCTGCCCCGGGTTGATAATCCAGGTCATCTGGCTTTGGTTGTGGCACCTCAGGTTGGAGGGTACAAGTTCACTAAGGTACTCATGGATGGAGGTAGCACCATCAATATCCTTTATTATGATACTTTCCATCGTATGGGGTTGACTGATAAAAATCTTAAGCCGTCCAATACTATTTTCCATGGAGTGGTGCCTGGTAAGTCGGCATATCCAGTAGGCAAGATTGCTTTGGAGGTCTCCTTTGGGGATGAATATGATTCCTGGGCTGAGACATTAACCTTTGAGGTGGTCAAGATTCAAAGCCCATATCATGCTCTGTTTGGACGGCCAGGTTATGCCAAGTTCATGGCACGACCTTGTTATGTCTATCTGCAGCTCAAGATGCCGGGTTACAAGGGTACTATCACAGTGCATGGAAGCCGGAAGATAGCTTTGGAATGCGAAGAAGGGGACGCGGCTTATGCTGAGTCCGTGTGTGCCACAGAGGAATTGAAATTCTATAAGGACAATGTTGACCCGACTGACATGACATCTCTGAAAAAGCCAACTACAGAGCATGACCCGGCCTTGAAATTTAAATCGGTAGATGACACCAAGCTAGTTGACTTCGTTCCTGGTGATTCGTCTAAGCAGTCCAACATCAGTGCTAATCTGGATCCGAAATAGGAAAGTGCGCTCATCGAGTTCATCCATGAGAACCGGGACATTTTTGCATGGAAGCCTTCTGACATGCCAGGTGTATCGAGGGAACTCACTGAGCACAGTCTTAATATTGATCCAAAGTTTAAGCCGGTGAAGCAGTTTCTCCGTTGTTTTAATGAAGAGAGGCGAAAGGCCATTGGTGAAGAAGTGGCCCGGCTCCTGGCGGCCAGGTTCATTGTTGAAGTTTTTCATCCTGAGTGGTTGGCTAACCCGGTGCTGGTACTTAAGAAGAATGGCACTTGGCGTATATGTGTGGATTACACAGATTTAAACAAAGCTTGTCCGGTCGATCCTTTTGCTCTCCCTCGTATTGACCAAATTATTGATGCTATGGCGGGTTGTGAGCGTTTGAGTTTTTTGGATGCTTATTCTGGTTATCATCAGATCAAGATGGCAGTTAAGGACCAGGAGAAGACATCGTTTATCACTCCCTTTGGAGCCTTCTGTTATGTGTCTATGCCTTTTGGGCTCAAGAGTGCCCAGGCGATCTACCAGCGATGTGTGCAGAATTGCCTTCATAATCAGATTGGGCGCAATGTTCATGCTTATGTTGATGATATTATGGTGAAATCGAGAAAGAAGGAAACATTGATAGACGATTTAAAGGAGACCTTTGATAATCTCCGGGTTTATAAGATGATGCATAACCCGGCCAAATGTGTTTTTGGTGTGCCGGCAGGCAAGCTCTTGGGTTCTCTAGTTTCTAACAGAGGCATTGAAGCTAATCCGGAGAAGATCAAAGCCATTACTTCTTTGGCTAAGCCGACGTGTATCAATGATGTTCAGCGTCCGGCGGGTCGTATTGCGGCCCTAAGCCGGTTCATAAGCCGGTTGGGAGAGAAGGCTATCCCTACATGTCGGATGATGAAAAAAGGCGATAATTTTATGCGGAGTAGCGCCGCTAATGCAGCATTTGAGGACTTGAAAAAGTAGCTGGCTGAGCCGCCCGTTCTTGCTGTTCCTATTGATAAGGAGTCGTTGTTGTTGTATGTGGCTGCTAATGCCCGGGCTGTCAGCATAGCTATTGTGGTGGAACGAAGGAGGCAGGCAAGGAATATCCGGTTCAAAGGCCAGTTTACTACATCAGTGAGGTACTTATTGAATCCAAGCAGAGGTATCCGCACTGGCAGAAGCTTGTATATGGGGTGTTCATGGCCAGCCGGAAGCTTAAGCAATATTTTTTGGGTCATCCCATCACCGTGGTTAGTTCCGCTCCTTTAGGGGATATTATTCAAAACAGAGAAGCCACAGGTCGGATAGCCAAGTGGGCCATTGAGCTTGGACCTCATGGTCTGAAGTATATGCCTCACACAACCATCAAGTCTCAAGCACTGGTGGATTTCATCAATGACTGGACAGAGCTACAGATGCCTAAAGAAAAGCCAGATAACACGTATTGGTGTTGGAAATATGCCCTAGAGGCAATAACAAATTAGTTATTGTTATATTTCCTTGTTCATGATAATCGTTTATTATCCATGCTATAATTGTATTGATAGGAAACTCAGATACATGTGTGGATACATAGACAACACCATGTCCCTAGTAAGCCTCTAGTTGATTAGCTCGTTGATCAATAGATGGTTACGGTTTCCTGACCATGGACATTGGATGTCGTTGATAACGGGATCACATCATTAGGAGAATGATGTGATGGACAAGACCCAATCCTAAGCCTAGCACAAAGATCGTGTAGTTCGTATGCTAAAGCTTTTCTAATGTCAAGTATCATTTCCTTAGACCATGAGATTGTGCAACTCACGGATACCGTAGGAATGCTTTGGGTGTACCAAACGTCACAACGTAACCGAGTGGCTATAAAGGTACACTACGGGTATCTCCGAAAGTGTCTGTTGGGTTGTACGAATCGAGACTGGGATTTGTCACTCCATGTGACGGAGAGGTATCTCTGGGCCCACTCGGTAGGACATCATCATAATGTGCACAATGTGACCAAGGAGTTGATCACGGGATGCTGTGTTACGGAACGAGTAAAGAGACTTGCCGGTAACGAGATTGAACAAGGTATCGGATACCGACGATCGAATCTCGGGCAAGTACAATACCGCTGGACAACGGGAATTGTATACGAGATTGATTGAATCCTCGACATCGTGGTTCATCTGATGAGATCATCGTGGAACATGTGGGAGCCAACATGGGTATCCAGATCCTGCTGTTGGTTATTGACCGGAGAGTTGTCTTGGTCATGTCTGCATGGTTCCCGAACCCGTAGGGTCTACACACTTAAGGTTCGATGACGCTAGGGTTATTAGGAAGACTTGTATGTGATTACCGAATGTTGTTCGGAGTCCCGGATGAGATCCCGGACGTCACGAGGAGTTCCGGAATGGTCCGGAGGTAAAGATTTATATATGGAAAGTTGTTGTTCGGGTTCCAGGAAAAGTTCGTTTTTTTCCAGTATTGTACCGGGAAGCTTCCGGAAGGTTCCGGAGGATTCCGGAGAGGTCCGGAGGTCCGAAAATGTTCCACCACGTCCAATACAGCAACATGGGCTGTAGGGGGGCGCCCTAGCCTTAATGGGCCAGGGGCACTAGCCCCCCCAAGGCCCATGCGCATGGGAGAGGGGAAACCCTAAGGGGGAGGGCCTCCACATGGCTTGGGAGGCACTCCTCCCCCCTTGGCCGCCGCCCCCAACCCTAGATGGGATCTAGGGGGGCCGGACCCCTCTCTCCCCACCTATAAATAGTGGAGGGATGGGAGGGCGTTCACACCCTTGCACCTGGCGCAGCCCCCTCCCCTCCAATACCTCTCCTCCTCCGCGTGAGCTTGGCGAAGCCCTGCCGGAGAACTACCACTCCATCACCACCACACCGTCGTGCTGCTGTTAGACTCTCTTCCTCAACCTCTCCCTCCTCCTTGCTGGATCAAGGCATGGGAGATGTCTCCGTTCCGTACGTGTGTTGAACGCGGAGGTGCCGTCCGTTCGACGCTAGGATCATCGGTGATTCGGATCACGACGAGTACGACTCCATCAACCCCGTTCACTTGAACGCTTCCGCTTAGCGAGCTACAAGGGTATGTAGATGCACTCTCCTTCCCCTCGTTGTTAGATTACTCCATAGATTGATCTTGGTGATGCGTAGAAAATTTTAAATTCTGCTACGATCCCCAACAGTGGTATCAGAGCTAGGTCTATGCGTAGTTTCTATGCACGAGTAGAACACAAAGAAGTTGTGGGCGTCGATTTTTTCATTTACTTGCTGTTACTAGTCTTATCTTGATTCAGCGGCATCGTGGGATGAAGCGACCCGGACCGACCTTACACGTACTCTTACGTGAGACAGGTTCCACCGACTGACATGCACTAGTTGCATAAGGTGGCTAGCGGGTGTCTGTCTCTCCCACTTTAGTCGGATCGGATTCGATGAAAAGGGTCCTTATGAAGGGTAAATAGAAATTGGCATATCACGTTGTGGTTTTGGCGTAGGTAAGAAACGTTCTTGCTAAGAAACTTATAGCAGGCACGTAAAATTTTTTGCAACAACAATTAGAGGACGTCTAACTTGTTTTTGCAGCATATGCCGTGTGATGTGATATGGACAAAAGGATGTGATGAATGATATATGTGATGTATGAGATTGATCATGTTCTTGTAATAGGAATCACGACTTGCATGTCGATGAGTATGACAACCGGCAGGAGCCATAGGAGTTGTCTTAATTTATTTATGACCTGCGTGTCAACATAAACGTCATGTAATTACTTTACTTTATTGCTAAACCGTTGGCCATAGTAGTAGAAGTAATAGATGACGAGACAACTTCATGAAGACACGATGATGGAGATCATGATGATGGAGATCATGATGATGGAGATCATGATGATGGAGATCATGGTGTCATGCCGGTGACGATGATGATCATGGCGCCCCGAAGATGGAGATCAAAAGGAGCAAAATGATATTGGCCATATCATGTCACTATTTGATTGCATGTGATGTTTATCATGTTTTACATCTTATTTGCTTAGAACGACGGTAGCTTAAATAAGATGATCCCTATAATAATTTCAAGAAAAGTGTTCCCCTAAGCGTGCATCGTTGCGAAGGTTCGTTGTTTGAAGCACCACGTGATGATCGGGTGTGATAGATTCTAACATTCAATACAACGGGTGTAAGCCAGATTTACACGCATAATACACTTAGGTTGACTTGACGAGCCTAGCATGTACAGACATGGCCTCGGAACACGGAAGACCGAAAGGTCGAACATGAGTCGTATAGAAGATACGATCAACATGAAGATGTTCACCGATGATGACTAGTCCGTCTCACGTGATGATCGGACACGGCCTAGTTGATTCGGATCATGTATCACTTAGATGACTAGAGGGATGTCTATCTGAGTGGGAGTTCATTTAATAATCAGATGAACTCAATTATCATGAACATAGTCAAAAGGACTTTGCAAATTATGTCGTATCTTACGCTTTAGTTCTACTGTTTTAGATATGTTCCTAGAGAAAATTTAGTTGAAAGTTGATAGTAGCAATTATGCGGACTGGGTCCGTAAACTGAGCATTGTCCTCATTGCTGCGCGGAAGGATTATGTCCTTAATGCACCGCTCAGTGAGCTGAACCTCGATCGTCGGTTGTGGATGTTGCGAACATCTGACATACACGTTTTGATGACTACATGATAGTTCAGTGCGTAATACTAAATGGTTTAGAATTGAGGCACCGAAGACGTTTTTGAAACATCGCAGAACATATGAGATGTTCCAAGGACTGAAATTGGGATTTCAGGCTAGTGCCCGCGTCAAGAGGTATAAGACCTCTGACAAGTTTCCTAAGCCTGCAAACTAAGGAGAAAAGCTCAATCGTTGAGCATGTGCTCAGATTGTATGAGTACTACAATCGCTTGAATCGAGTGGGAGTTAATCTTCCAGATAAGATAGTGATGGTTCTCCAAAGTCACTGTCACCAAGCTACTAGAGCTTCATGATGAACTATAACATATCAGGGATAGATGTGATCCTTGAGCTATTCGCGACACCGCGAAAGTAGAAATCAAATAGGAGCATCAATTGTTGATGGTTAGTAAAATCACTAGTTTCAAGAAGGGCAAGGGCAAGAAAGGGATACTTCATGAAACGACAAATCAGTTGCTGCTCTAGTGAAGAAACCCAAAGTTGAACCCCAAGCCCGAGACTAAGTGCTTCTGTAATAAGGGGAACGGCCACTGAAGCAGAACCACCCTAGATACTTGGTAGATGAGAAGGCTGGCAAGGTTGACAGAAGTATGTATTAGACATACATTATATTAAATGTGTACTTTACTAGTACTCCTAGTAGCAGCAGGGTATTAGATACCGGTTCGGTTGCTAAGTGTTAGTAACTTTCGAAATAAAAGGCTCTGAACAAACGGAGACTAGCCAAAGGTGAGGCGACGATATGTGTTGGAAGTGTTTCCAAGATTGATGTGATCAAGCATCGCGCTCAAATCTACCATCGGGATTGGTGTTAAACCTAAATAATTGTTATTTGGTGTTTGCGTTGAGCATAGACATGATTGGATTATGTTTATCGCAATACGGTTATTCATTTAAGGAGAATAATGGTTACTCTATTTATTTGAATAATACCTTCAATGGTCTTGCACCTAAAATGAATGGTTTATTGAATCCCGATCGTAGTAATACACATGTTCATGCCACAAGATATAAGATAGTAATGATAGTACCACATACTTGTGGCACTGCAATTTTAGTCATAATGATATAAAACGCATGAAGAAGCTCCATGTTGATGGATCTTTGGACTCACTTGATTTTGAATCACTTGAGATATACGAACCATGCCTATTGGTATATATGCATGAAGAAACTCCATACAGATGGATCGTTTGGGCTCACTTGATTTTGAATCACTTGAGACATGCAAATCATACCGCATGGGCAAGATGACTGAAAGGCCTCGTTTTCAGTAAGATGGAACAAGAAAGCAACTTGTTGGAAGTAATACATCTTGATGTGTGCAGTCCAATGAGTGCTGAGGCATGTAGTGGATATCGTTATGTTCTTACTTCACACAGATGATTTGAGTAGATGCTGAGTGTATTTACTTGATGAATCACGAGTCTGAATTATTGAAAGGTTCAAGTAATTTCAGGATGAAGTTGAAAGATCGTCGTGACAAGAGGATAAAATATCTATGATATGATCATAGAGATGAATATCTAAATTACGAGTTTGGCACACAGTTAAGACATTGTGGAAATTGTTTCACATCTAATACCGCCTGGAACACCATAGTGTGATGGTGTCCGAACATCATAACTGCACCCTATTGGATATGGTGCATACCATGATGTCTCTTATCGAATTACCACTATAGTTTATGGGTTAGGCATTAGAGACAACCACATTCACTTTAAATAGGGCACCACGCACTTCCGTTTAAGTCGACACCGTATGAACTATGGTTCAGAGAAACCTAAGCTGTCGTTTCTTAAAGGTTTGGGGCTGCGACGCTTATATGGAAAAGTTTCAGGCTGATAAGCTCGAACCCACAGCGGATAAATGCATCTTCATAGGACACCCAAAACAGTTGGATATACCTCCTGTCTCAGATCTGAAAGCAATAGGGATTGTTTCTTGGATCGGGTCCTTTCTCGAGGAAAAGTTTCTCTCGAAAGAATTGAGTGGGAGGATGGTGGAGACTTGATGAGGTTATTGAACCGTCACTTCAACCAGTGTATAGCAGGGCACAGGGAGTTGTTCCTGTGGCACCTACACCAATTGAATTGGAAGCTTATGATAGTGATCATGAAACTTCGGATCAAGTCACTACCAAACCTCGTAGGATGACAAGGATGCGTACTACTTCAGAGTGGTACGTAATCCTATCTTGGAAGTCATGTTGCTAGACAACAATAAACCTACGAGCTATGGAGAAGCGATGGTGGGCCCGGATTCCGAAAATTAGCTCGAGGCCATAAAATCCGAGAGAGGATCCATATATGAAAACAAAGTGTAGACTTTGGAAGAACTACTTGATGGTTGTAAGGCTGTTAGGTACATGTGGATTTTAAAAGGAAGACAGACAATGATGGTATGTATCACCATTAAGAAAGCTCGACTTGTCGTTAAGATGTTTTCCGACAAGTTCAAGGAGTTGACTACGATGAGACTTTCTCACTCGTAGCGATGCTAAGAGTCATTGGAATTATGTTAGCGATTCTTGCATTATTTATGAAATCTTACGAATACGATGTCAAAACATTGTTTCCTCGGCGATTTTCTTGAGGAAAGGTTGTATGTGATACAACCGGAAGGTTTTGTCAATCACGAAAGATGCTAACAAGTATGCAAAGCTCCGACAATCCTTCTAAGGACTGGAGTAAGCATCTCGGAGTTGGAATGTACGCTTTGATGAGATGATCAAAGATTTTGGGTTTATACAAAGTTTATGAGAAACTTGTATTTCCAAAGAAGTGAGTGGGAGCACTGTAGAATTTTTGATGAGTATATGTTGTTGATCAGAAATGATGTAGAATTTCTAGAAAGCATATAGGGTTATTTGAAAAGTGTTTTTCAATGGAAAACCTAGATTAAGCTACTTGAACATTGAGCATCAAGATCTAAAAGGATAGATCAAAAACTGCTTAATGGTACTTTCAAATGAGCACATACATTGACATGATCTTGAAGGTGTTCAAGATGGATCAGTCAAAGAAGGAGTTCTTGCCTGAGTTGTAAGGTATGAAGTTAAGACTTAAAGCTCGACCACGGCAGAAGAGAGAGAAAGGACGAAGGTCGTCCCCTATGCTTTTGTCATAGGCTCTATACCGTATGCCATGCTGAGTACCGCACCTGATGTGTTCCTTGCCATATGTCTGGCAAGAGGGTACAAAGGTGATCTAGGAGTGGATCACCGGATAGCGGTCAAAATTATCCTTAGAGGAATAAGGATATGTTTCTCGGTTATGGAGGTGATAAAGAGTTCGACGTAAAGAGTTACGTCGATGCAAGCTTAACACCTATCCGGATAGCTCTGAGTAGAGATACCAGATACGTATAATGGAGCAACAATTTAGAATAGCTCCAAGTAGAACAGTTATTTGAAATGGCTCCAAATATAGCATAGAGATTTGCAAAGTACATACGGATCTGAATGTTGCAGACCCGTTGACTAAAATCTCTCTCACAAGCATAACATGATCAAACCCAGAACTCATTGAGTGTTAATCACATAGTGATGTGAACTATATTATTGACTCTAGTAAACTCTTTGGATGTTGGTCACATGGCGATGTGACATGTGAGTGTTAATCACATGGCGATGTAAACTAGATTATTGACTCTAGTGCAAGTGGAAGACTGTTGGAAATATGCCCTAGAGGCAATAAAACATTATTTATTATTATATTTCCTTGTTCATGATAATCTTTTATTATCCATGCTATAATTGTATTGATAGGAAACTCAGATACATGTGTGGATACATAGACAACACCATGTCCCTAGTAAGCCTCTAGTTGATTAGCTCGTTGATCAATAGATGGTTACGGTTTCCTGACCATGGACATTGGATGTCGTTGATAACGTGATCACATCATTAGGAGAATGATGTGATGGACAAGACCCAATCCTAAGCCTAGCACAAAGATCGTGTAGTTCGTATGCTAAAGCTTTTCTAATGTCAAGTATCATTTCCTTAGACCATGAGATTGTGCAACTCCCAGATACCGTAGAAATGCTTTGGGTGTACCAAACGTCACAACGTAACTGGGTGGCTATAAAGGTACACTACGGGTATCTCCGAAAGTGTCTGTTGGGTTGTCACGAATCGAGACTGGGATTTGTCACTCCGTGTGACGGAGAGGTATCTCTGGGCCCACTCGGTAGGACATCATCATAATGTGCACAATGTGACCAAGGAGTTGATCACGGGATGATGTGTTACAGAACGAGTAAAGAGACTTGTCGGTAACGAGATTGAACAAGGTATCGGATACCGATGATCGAATCTCGGGCAAGTACAATACCGCTGGACAAAGGGAATTGTATACGGGATTGATTGAATCCTCGACATCGTGGTTCATCCGATGAGATCATCGTGGAACATGTGGGAGCCAACATGGGTATCCAAATCCTGCTGTTGGTTATTGACCGGAGAGTTGTCTCGGTCATGTCTGCATGGTTCCCGAACCCGTAGGGTCTACACACTTAAGGTTCGATGACGCTAGGGTTATTAGGAAGACTTGTATGTGATTACTGAATTTTGTTCGGAGTCCCGGATGAGATCCCGGACGCCACGAGGAGTTCCGGAATGGTCCGGAGGTAAAGATTTATATATGGAAAGTGTTGTTCGGGTTCCAAGAAAAGTTCGGTTTTTTCTGGTATTGTACCGGGAAGCTTCCGGAAGGTTCCGAATGATTCCGGAGGGGTCCGGAGGTCTGAAAATGTTCCACCACGTCCAATACAGCAGCATGGGCTGTAGGGGGGCGCCCTAGCCTTAATGGGCTAGGAGCACCAGCCCCCCCCCCCCCAAGGCCCATGCGCACGGGAGAGGGGAAACCCTAAGGGGGAGGGCATCCACTTGACTTGGGAGGCACTCCTCCCCCCTTGGCCGCCGCCCCCAACCCTAGATGGGATCTAGGGGGGCCGGCCCCCTATCTCCCCACCTAGAAATAGTGGAGGGATGGGAGGGCGGCCACACCCTTGCACCTGGCGCAGCCCCTCCCCTCCAATACCTCTCCTCCTCCGCGTGAGCTTGGCGAAGCCCTGCCGGAGAACTACCACTCCATCACCACCACGCCGTCGTGCTGCTGTTGGACTTTCTTCCTCAACCTCTCCCTCCTCCTTGCTGGATCAAGGCGTGGGAGGCGTCTCCGTTCCGTACGTGTGTTGAACGCGGAGGTGCCGTCCGTTCGGCGCTAGGATCATCGGTGATTCAGATCACGACGAGTACGACTCCATCAACCCCGTTCACTTGAACTCTTCCGCTTAGTGATCTACACGGGTATGTAGATGCACTCTCCTTCCCCTCTTTGCTAGATTACTCCATAGATTGATCTTGGTGATGCGTAGAAAATTTTAAATTCTGCTACGATCCCCAACAATTGGACTATTCACTTTGACGAGTCCAGGCAATTGGAGGGCTCGGGGGCTGGAGTCGTTCTAGCTTCCCCTCGAGGTGATAAATTTTGTTATGTTCTCTGGTTGGTGTTCCCTTGCACTAACAATTCAGCTGAATATGTGGCCTTGCTCCACGGTCTTCGGATGGCTAAGGAGATGAACTTAAGCCGGGTGAGGTGCTTTGGCGACTCAGACTTGGTAGCTCAACAAGTTTCTGGTACTTGGGATTCTAAGGATCCACTCATGGCGGCTTATCGTCAAGAGGTTGATGCTATTGTGGGTCACTTCAAGGGTTATCAGGTCTAGCATATTGATCGAAGGAAGAACGAGGCGGCTGATGCTTTAAGCCGGCTAGGCTCTCAGCGTAAGCCGATGCCGCCTAATACTTTCTTAGATATTTTGTATAAACCCTCAGTCAAGTTGCCTACAGAGGAAGATCTTGGTATTCCTGACCCAGAAGCACAATTGGTGGCAGCTCTTCATGTAATTCCTGATTGGACAGTTCCATATTTGGCATATATGACCCGGGGCGAGTTACCTGAGGATGAAACCTTGGCCAGACAGATAACTCGGCGGTCCAAATCAATGACCATTGTCAATGGAGAGCTACATCATTGTAGTGTTACAGAGGCGTTTCAACATTGTGTTTCACCTGAAGAAGGCCATGAAATTCTGAGAGATTCATGAAGGAGATTGTGGTCATCATGCTGGCTCTAAATCTCTTGTTGCTAAGGCTTTTCGTCATGGATTTTATTGGCTGACGGCTCATGCTGATGCTGAAGACCTGGTCAGTAAGTGTGATGGATGTCAGAAATTTTCACGGCGAGCCCATGTTCTGGCTCAAGAATTGAGGATGATTCCAATTACTTGGCCGTTTGCAGTCTAGGGGCTTGATATGGTTGGACCTTTCAAAAGGTCCAAAGATAAAAAAGCACCTCCTGGTGGCAGTTGACAAGTTTACAAAGTGGGTTGAGGCAGAGCCAGTCAGTACATGTGAAGCGGCAACAACGGTTCAATTCATTAAAAAAAGGTGATTTTCCGTTTTGGCTTTCTCCACAGTATCATAACTGATAATGGCACTAATCTATCCAAGGGAGCCATGGAAGAGTTTTGTCAACGTGAGCATATTTGACTTGATGTATCATCGGTGGCTCACCCCCAGTCGAATGGTCAAGCTGAGAGAGCCAATCAAGAAATTTTGAGAGGCATCAAGCCCCGGCTTATGGTTCCTTTGCAGAGGACACCGGGTTGTTGGGTGGAAGAGTTACCCTCAGTCATATGGAGTATCAATACTACCCCCAATAGGTCTACGTGTTACACACCCTTCTTCATGGTTTATGGAGCAGAAGCAGTTCTCCCCAGTGACATCCGTCACAGCTCGCCTCGCGTGGCGGCTTATGTTGAAGCTGATAATGAAAGAGTACGTCAGGATGCACTTGACCAGTTGGATGAGGAGTGTGACCTTGCGATGGCTCGTTCGGCGATTTACCAGCAAGATCTACGCCACTATCACAGCCGTCGGGTTAAGACTAGAACCTTTCAGGAAGGTGATTTGGTGCTCCGGCTTATCCAGGATCAAACTGATATGCACAAGCTATCCCCGCCTTGGGAAGGACCTTTTGTGGTCAGCAAGAATCTGAACAATGGGTCATACTACCTTATCGATGTTCAAGACCACAAGGACTCACGCACGTCAGAGGAGGAGACCCACCGGCCGCGGAATATTGCTCATCTTCGGCATTACTATACCTGAGCCACAGGCTCTTCTGATGTACATATTTTGACAATGTATATATTATGCTAAATATAATAAAGCCGACATCCCTGATAAAGCAGGGCCTCTGTCATTTTATCTCTAATAAATAATGAATTTATGGAAATTTCATGTCGTCACATGGGGGCTTCCGACTTATTGAGCGAAGTTATGATTACCCTTTGATCCAGCTTATATGCCATGTTTATAAAAAGACTTGGGGGCTTGCTACCCAGGTTAAAGGGGCCAAAGGGAGTCTGTTGCAAAGCACAACTCAAACATGGGTGCCCATTGAGCACAACTGAAAAATATTACTTGGGGGCTCTTTGTTCAACGGACAAGAGTTTTTATGACCCTTGTAATAGGCTTAAAAGCCAGGCTTGGAAGCCAGGTGTATTCACCTAAAAATCCGGGTTATCCTGCCTTTTTAAGTCTGCCACTCCGCCCAGGTAATCCTGGAATGACCCGCCGTACTTTTGACAACTCAATCTCCTACAGACCCTGAACTTGTTAGAGTTAAAACGACGATTGGTTATGTGAGGTCCAACTTATAAGGTTTGTATGAAGGTTTAACTCAGTGGCTGTGCGGCCCTTGAAAGCACTTGATTTTTAGGCCTGGCAGCCTATGAAACGCCTTGTTATCTTTTGTTTTCTATTGGAAAGTTTTTTGAGGATTATCTTTTATAACATGTTACAAACCAATGAGGTTTCTAAATGTTGCAAATATTCGGTGTTTATTAAACCCGGCCTAGCTTTTGACTATAAGTCGCCAGTATATGATAAGAAAATATCAGGTGTTTGTTAAACCCGGCCCCGCTTTGAACTATAAGTCGCCAGTACATGATGATATTGAATTACTTGGAAGCATTGTGCTCTAAGGTTTGGGATATTACCCCTTCCAGCTTATGACATCATAAGCCGGCAATACATGACAATTGAGAAAGAGCATTGTGTGTTCAAATTTTTGGGTTATCACCCTTACTGCATTGGTATGATAAGCCGACAGTATAATCAAATATTAAAGGTATGATATATTTTGTTATGATTACATATGGTTATAATTAAACTGGCCATGGTTATAAACTGTTTAAGTCACAAGTGGTTTTATATTGGGCATTATGACCCGTCCTACGGTAAACCGCCAGGATACTTGTAATCTGTTTGTATGTAGGAACATATTCAAATTGGTAATAACATAAGCACAAGTGGCAGATCCTAAATTGGCGGATCCATAGTGTCATGCAAAGCAAAATATGCGCGATGGCATAGCAGGTCAAGAGTTTAAGCTAGCCTATTACAAGGCATCTGATGGCCCAACAAGAATAAGTATTCATCAAAGTTATCAGGACAGTGAAGTATTCTGATAGAACACCGGCTTATGATTGTTGGCGGGTTGAAGCTTCATGATCTTCCTGCACCTCTTCTTCATCTTCAACCCCTTGCTTATCAATCAGCTGGAAGTCAGGCATAGCCCAGTTGATACCGGTCAACGCTCTAAACACAGCTTCATCATCAATAAGATTGGATGGATCAATATCAGGGGCAAAGGTGTGCTTACAAATTGGAGGAATAAGATCTGTTGGCTCATGAACCGGCGCGCCAATCTTCTTGTTGTCGGCATCATAAGCCGCCTGGTACGTGGATAAGCTAGTCTCATCAACTAGTTTTCTTGCTAACGGACGCATATCTCTTGCTATTTCTGTGAAGTCATCAGCGCTGAAGTCCGATCCATCTTCTTTCACACTGGGGCAGCCATTGGCCAAATACTCTGGGTCAACATCGGCCTCCCATGCTTTGGCCCGGCTTAAAGCAGTTAAAGCCCCATCTCTGGCAGCTCCCCGTTTTAAGTCGTCAATTCTTTTGGGCAGCACAGATAATTGTTTCAAAGTGTCTTGGATAAGTGTTGAAGGAGTTTTCTTATGCATTGTAGCAGCGATGGTTTGTTGGGCACCAGTATATAGCTGCTCTACAAGAGTGTAGACAGCTTTAAGCTGGACGCGCATATCCGAGCCTAACCTAGTACTTCGAGAGCCTATATCAGTAAAATTATGGGTAAGCCGGCAGCCGTTTATCATATGATTGTTAAGATCCAAGGGAGACATGTTCTTACCGAAGATGGCTGATGACATAATGCTAATTTGCTGCTTTAAGACGGATAACTCCTCAGTCACCGGTTTAAGCGCGGTTTCAGCTTCTTCTGCTCTCTTCAATAGAGCTACCTTTTCAATTTCCCAGCTATCTTTCTCAGAGTTGAAGTTCTGTTTTAACTGCTCAACAGTCTCCAAAGTAGATTTTAGTTCTGACTTGGCCTTGGATGTTTCCAATTGCTGAGTTTTGATGTTGGCTTTAAGGTCATTAAGCTGTGAGTCTTTTTTTCAGCCAATTCAGCCTGTGACATCAGCACACACAAACAATGTTACGGTCATGATTACTCTTTAAAGTCCCAAGCACAATACAAGTATTACTCTTGGCACTTGGGGGCTAATGCATATTTCTTTTGAAAAACAAAAAATTGAAAGCCCCAAGCACAGTACAAGTATTATCCTTAGCACTTGGGGGCTAATGCATATTGCTTTGTTCCAAGCTATATTTACGACCCGGACAAGTGATGTCAGCCGGCTTATAAAGTCTACAGATTGGGTTGTTGACTTTCAACAAGTGATAAGTCTCAACTTAACATAATTGTTAAGCCGACCCTTGGGGGCTATGGAGGCAATGTTTATTTCTACTATTCAAAAGTCCCGGCTTAACATAATTGTTAAGCCGACCCTTGGGGGCTACATATGCAGAGTTGAAGTACTATTATCATAAGACCGACTACTGCGTTTTATCTATGCAACTATTGAAGTTTACCGCACATTATATTCTACCATGTCCAGTAAACTTGGAGGCTAAGGGAAATATACTTATATGAAAGGGATTGCAGTATTTACCTCATAGCGTTCCTTCATCAAGTTCACTAAGACGGCTTTGAAGTCACGGCTGGTATATAGACGATTCAGATAGCCAGAATGGAGGTCTTGGGCACTGAAATGAGTGTAACTCTCCAGGTCCACTTTCCACTTGCCTTTATCTTCAGCAGAAAGTTCTTCTTTGGTGTTGTGCCTGGATAAGACAGTTGTGAAACCATGGCCAGTAATGGTAACATCATCATCTTTTTCCTCCGCCGGCTTAACATGACTGGTTGTCCTGATAGGATTTGGCGGATTGGTATCAGACGGGTTATCATTCATTGGGTCAATATCAACATTATGATCTTGTGGTGGCAAATCGTCAACAATGTTGTCAGCAATTGGGTGAGAAAGTTCTGGTTGTTGTTTTTCTGGCTCAGGCGGATCGGGGTCATTAACCGGCTTTTTTAGCCTTGCCTTCTTGCTAGGCTTAGCTTGGGCCCTGAAAAATAAAAGGTAAGTGGAAGTCAAGAGAATGATCAAGTATACAAGTTGGAATGATTGGAAATGAGCTTACCCAGGTACAGTTATGAAGGCTGGAATGTGTGGTCCTATTGAATCGTCAGAGGAGGAATGAGAAGTCCCCTGATAGTTTGAATCAGACGGGTTAAGAGGTTGTCGAAAATAACCCGCCTTGGGGCAAAGTATGTCAGAAATATGTAAGAACTCTGGACGGCGTTTGCGAGGCGGGGCGTTTGGTAAGATGGAAGACGTAATCATGTTGCCGCTATGCCGGGTCGTGCGGCGAGCTTCATTTTGCTGTTTCTTCAAAAGAAAGTTTGGATCCAAGTGAGCTAGGGGGTGAGAAAAGCTTACTTTCCGGCTTGTGTGTCGAGTTTTTGGAGTTGGCAGAGTTTCTGAGCCGGAGGAAAGAATAATTACCTCTGTGTCATCTGCATGGCTGGCCTCCGCATCGTCCTGATAACAATCATTGTCAATGAGATGCGTGTAAAAGGAAGCAAGTGAATCAAGTTCTACCTCTGACTGATGGTCATCGTCGTCATCGTAAATGTTTAACTCGACAGATTCGGCGGGGTTTTTTCAGTGGGCTTCTTGTTGGCCTTGTGTTTGACACGAGTTGTTTTCGCCGGCTTATCCTGCAATTTCTTCTTCCAGAATGGATCATCGGCCTATTAAAATTGCAAGGATCATAAGGGAATATTAAGAATATGGATTAAGCAAGAGTAGGGCAATTCTTACAGCTGGTGGCTTGTTAAGAGTGCAGAAAGGATTAAGTCCAGTTTTGCTACACTCTTTTACAGTTTCATTCAATAATTTCTTGGTGGCTTCAGTAACTTCTGCATTAGTTAGCTGAATATTACAATGGCGCTGAGGATCTTTTACATCACCAGTATATTCACACATTAAGCTGGAGTGTCGGCTTAATGGAAAGATGCTCCAAGACAGCCAACACCGAAAGAAGTCAACGCCAGTTAAGCCGTTGGCCATAAAGGCTTTGAGCTTTGAAAACGCGGGTGCATATTTGGCCCATTCTTTTGAATCAAGCCGTTGGGGGAAGCGGATGGTTGTTGCTAAGCCGGTGCTCGCGGTAACCCGGCAGAGGATTTTCACCAGTTGGAGAGGTATCTTTAACATAGAACCAAGTCTGGTTCCAATCTTTGGGGTGACTATGCAGCTTCGAATGAGGAAAATTGACATCTTTCCTCTTCTGAATAATGACTCCACCAAGCTCTTGGCATGGCCCATCAACAAATTCAGTTTGGCGGTTTAAATAATAGAATTCCCTGAATAGATCAACCGTGGGCTATTCTTGAAGATAGGATTCACAGAATACTTGAAAGTTGCAAATATTAGACATGGAATTGGGTCCGATGTCTTGAGGATGCAGTTGGAAGAAATTAAGCACATCACGGAATTTTTTTGAGCCGGGAGGGCTGAACCCCCGACCCAAGTGATCAGTAAAAACGATTACTTCTCCATCTTTGGGTTGAGGAAGGACTTCATCACCAGGAGCTCTCCAGTGGATATCTTCCTTTTTGGCTAAGGCGCCAGTGGCGACATAATTGTTCAGTTCTTCCTCGGTAACCCGGGATTTGACCCAATTGCAAGAAGTATACGTCTTAGCCATTTCTGAAAAAAGATTATGCTGGTTTAAGTTCACATGGTTAAGCCGGCTTACGGTTAAAGGACAAAGAATAATGAAGCACAACTAGGTATTAAGCCGGAGATTGATATTTCAAAATTACCAAAGAACTATTGGCGGCTTAAGAGGGGACTAACGATACCTGGCGGGTTACTGTTTTTTGAGTTAAGCCGCTTATACCGATGTTGAAAGAGCAGATCTACAGATGAGGAAAATGGCTAAGTGTTCAGAAAAACAGTTTTCACAAACTGATGCTATAATTTTGGATCTACGGCGCGTCAGATAAATGGAAAATATCTATACCTATATTACGATGCTTGAGCAGTTCATAAGATCCAGATCGAGTTTTCCGTTTAACAGGAGATGCCCTAATGATGAAAATAAGTACTATGAACATTACCGCGCAGAAAAGATACCAAGTTCAAATAAAAAAGGAGTGCTACAACAAAGAACGAGGATGAACTTTGATGAACTCCGTCGAAACCCTAATGGATCTATATGGAGAGGAAGAAGAAGGACTAACCGGGGCTGTTGAGCAGCGGAGGTGCGTGGATAAAATCTAGTCTGAACAGGTTGATGCAGCAGCCGTTGTCGGAGCAGAGGTGAAGGTTGAAGGCGGCGGCGGAGCTTGCATGCTAGGGCATCGCAAGGAAGAAGACAAGACGAAGAGGCACGGGGGTGGGGGAGTAAAAGAGACCCCCGGCTCTATTTATAAGGCAAATGGATAAGTGACAAGTGCGGGAATCGAGGAAACCAAAAACAGTGACAGGTGACGTCATGGCGGGTTATCATGATTCCAGAGGATGATGTCATGGCGAGTTACAAGTTCTCGCGAAGGTAATGAAGAAGGAACTTTTCTAAGTGTTGAAGGTTGATGTGAACGAGTTCAAATCAACCTGGGGCCTAATGTTGGGGATATAGCTACTGAGTTAACCCGCCCAGGAGGGTCCGGGTTATACTCCTGGCGACTCACAAGACGAAGCCCATGAATGAATCAAAGATGGTGGCTCATGAGGACGACTTATGAAGAGCCCAAGGCCCAAAGGCGGCTTAAGGCCCGTAGGTGTAAACCGCCATATGTATGTGACTTGTACTATAAGGCAGTTGTAATTAAGTCACCGAGCCGGATACGTTTATGAGCTGGCCGGGTGAGGGAGTCCTGGACTAGGGGGTGTCCGGATAGCCGGACTATCGTCACGGCCGGACTCCAAGACTATGAAGATACAAGATTGAAGACTTCGTCCCTGTAACATCCCAAATTTTCAATTTGGAATGTTATACATTAGGTCATCATGCATATCATATTTTTCTCGCATTTTCCGATCCTAGAAAATTTCACGCAACTCAAGGACCCTCGGAGAGAGTTGGAAGTTTCATTATTTTCATATTTGGGATTTCTCAAATTTTGAAAATAGGATCATTGGATTTATTTAATTATCTTCATAAAGTTTTTCCTATAAAAATCTCAAGAGAGGGAATAATATGACTTTCCCAATATTTAGGAAAAATGAAGATATTATAAATAAACCAAATTTGGTTTTGAAAGATTTATTTTGCTTAGGCAAAATGAGCATTTTAAAAAATTTATGCATGTTTGCTGCTTTTAAAGTTCATTTTGTTCGACTCATTTTTAGGAGTCGGAAATTTTGTTTTATTTAAATCAGAGTTCGTTTGATATATTTTTTAATCTGCTTTTGTTTTATTTTTTTTTTTTAAAGCAGCCTTGCACAGGGCCAAGGCCCAGCCGGCCCAACCAGCCAGGCCCCAGCCATGCGCCCGGCCCATCTCCCTTCCTCGCGACGCGCCTGTGAGGAGTCCGCCGCCCGCCGCCCGACTCGGCTCGGCCACCCAGCTGCCGCCGTGCCCTCCCCAAGCAACTGAGCCCTCCCTCCTATTTAACCGCCACCCCCCTCTCCCTCAACTCGCCCGTCGCGCCGCCTCCCAACCCGACCACTTGCCGCCCGAAGGCCGCCCGTCGCCCTCGCCTTGGGACCCGAGCCCTCGCCGACCCCGCCGCCCCTCCCGACCCCGCCGGAGCCCCGCCGGAGAGCCACCGGAGGTAGCCGCCGCCGCCGCCCGATCCGGTTTTCCCCTAATAAACCGACCCGGTTTTTATTTAAAAAAAAAGATGTTCGGTTTTTTTTAAAAACCTAGATTGGTTTTATTTTTTTCGGTTTTCTTATTTAGTGAACGTTCACCGACCCGTTCGTTTCAATGAACGCGTTCGTTGGATTAGTTCTGTTAACGAACGTCCGTTATTTAATCCGTTCGTCGCTTTTTCTTTAAATCGGATTTAATCCGTTATTTTTCGATTCGATTTCGATCCGATTTTCAAATCTGTTTTATTTCTTGCTCGTTTATCGGAATCAGGTGATTCAAGCGCCTGGAGTTTCGTAACGAAACCGCCGTTCCGACTAACCTACTTTCACAGAGTTTTGCTACTGTGAGATTTTGACCTAATTTCAGATTTGCTAAACCGAGTCGTTCTCTCTCGAGTTCCGACTTTCGATGCTTTATTTGATTCGATTCTTTTGCAACCAGGGTTCTTAAGTTGAACTATCTGTTTACATCTTTTATTCGAGATTTCCCTGTGCATTAGATGAGTACTTATTGTATGCTTGTTGTTTGTCTGCGTTAGATCACCGAGTGCGCCGCTTGTTACTTGAATCTCTAGGACTCATGGATCATCGCAAGGCAAGTAACACTTTGATCATACCTTTCTACTACCCAGTTTTATTGCATTAGATCAAACCCTCAAACACTTGCATGTTTAGGATCTAATTAAATTGTGGGATGGGAAGTAGATTGAGGTAGTACCTATTACTGCTTTTACTTATGAAACCTTGGGAGTTACTTCTACGTTTGCTTATTTGCCATGCTATGCTAGTAGACGTGGATTGGGTGAGTGAATATCCATGATGATGTGAGATTGTTAATTAATGGTTTATCTAAGGTGGCAACCTAAACACACATCCTGGGTGGATTGAGGCACTGGTTTCTATCAGGACTTGCCGTATTTCTTGGACCGCCACCTGTGCTCTAAGGGATCATAAGATTATTCAAACTAGAAACTTCCGTGTGCAGCCACAAGCCAATTATGGGCTCTGGCGTAGTTGACTAAGTTGTGCGAACTCTTACGGGTAGGCTAGCTGATGTAGGGGATGTAGGTTGGTACGGTCTACCCACATGTAAGGTGCTAGCGCTTACGAAAGACTATGTCTCGGTCATCCGTCTCTCAAACACCATGTAGTCACGAGAACCAAACGGAGGCGATCGAGTCTTGTGGGGAAAAGTGCGCAAACCTCTGCAGAGTGTATAAACTGATCATGATTAGCCGTGTCCCCGGTTATGGACAAATCCTGAGTATCTAGTACTTGAATATCATGTGAATCTCAACATGTTACTTCTAATAATAAAGTTATTGGGTTTTAATGAGTACTTTTTAATTGGGATTGAGGATGCTGTCAACCATTCTCAATGTTTAACAACCACCATGATAGTTAAATAAAATTATTCCTTTGATGTAGGGAAAAATCAGCTTTATGCAAAAATGTAAATCAGAGAGCCTTACCACCAGCCAAATATGCATGTAGTATAGGCTTGTTGCTTCATTGTTCTCTATGTGTTACATTGCCAAAGATATTCCATGTGTCGAATTTTGGGCTGCAACTTTTCATGTTGCGAGACTTTCGCATTGACGAGTAAGGTGTTAGGTCGTGGTTCTATACTCAGTGATGCCGTTGGAGTTGATGGACTCACTCGTTTTCCAAGCCTTCCGCTGTTATCATTAGATGGCCTTAAGCCATATTTTGTATTAAGTTCCTTTGTGGACAACGATGTAATAAGTGTGTGATTGCTACTCTGCTATAAATCCTTCGGCATCTTGTGTGGTGTCAGATCGATCCAGGGATGACACCGAGCACAGAGCGCTAGATCCATTCGGTGCAGTCGCTCTGAGAGAATGGTATCGAGCACACTGTTGTAGGACACGACCACTAAGATAAAGCCATAGATCACTACTCTCTTCCCATTTTCTAACTCCTCATCTTTTCTACTCTCTTTAGGATGAAGGACGCGAAGATCAAGTACACCCAACCGGACGAAGGCACACCTTTTGGATTTCACTTGAAGGAAGTTACCAAGTACCTGAACATAGGACTACCAAGCTTCACCGGACTTTCAACGCCACTGCTCAAGAGGAGTGGAAGATTCACGCTCACGTTCCAGAAGGACATTCGCCCCAATCACCAAGCCTATAGATAGTGTTTGATTGCACCAACTTGGAGTCTGGGAAAGAGCACGGCAGCTCACATCACCATGGGACGCATTGGAGAAGTTTATCAAGATGAAGTTTAGGACACAATCTACCAGATTTGTGGACGCCGAGATGACAAATGGGACGTCGTCAGCACCAAGAAGGATAGATCCATTGCTGCATTCATCCAGGAGTTAAACCAGCACATTCGACGCCAGGAGAACCAGATGTGCAACAATATGTTGGAGTTGCAGAATGCAAAAGGAAGGATCATCGAGCTTGAAGAAGAACTAAAGACAACTCGCAAGGACTATATGGACGAGATCGTAGCTCTAGCAAGACACAATAACGATCTTAAGTACGAGATTGAAGAACTCAAGAAGAAGTTGGCGCTCAGGAATGAAGACCAGTTATGTCAATTGCCCAAGCGACTACATCAACATCGACGACACCGATTCGGGTCCAAGTGAACCCGACTTTGAAGACGAAGCTGGAGCAGACATCATGGAGTCTTCCACCGGTTCAAATTAGTAGAAGTCCCCCACATATTAGTAGTATTCCCTCCATGTAAACATTATAGTACACGCACTTTTGCGATAGTCAGATCGTTGTAAGTCTTTGTTTGATTGAATGAAGTGATTTTGTGTGTATTTGCTCATGTGCATTTGGGTAGTGATTCCCCTTAGACCTCATTCTTTTCTAAATTCTCATCTTTTCTAAACCCATCAGATGCCTCCGAGACGCGACCCGGATTCGTTTTCCCGCCAGAGATCACCCAATCGATCCAGCGAATACCCCGATTCAAACATTGGTGCGAGAACCAGGGCAACAACAACAACAACAACAACAACCCACCACCACCACCACTGCGGATCATCGACTCGTTTCCTTAGACTAAACCCGCGGTGTATTCCAAAGAGCACCGAGCCAATTGTAGCAGATGACTGGCTCCGCAAGATAGGAAGGGAGCTGACCACTGCAGGATGCACGGATGGAGAAAGAGTGAAGTTTGCAGCACATCAGCTTGAAGGACCCGCAGCAGCATGGTGGGAGAATTTCACAACCACTTACCCTGTAGACACTGTCACATGGGATCAATTTCAGCAAGCTTTTCGCACTGCCCATGTTTTAGCAGGAGCTATGGCCATGAAGAAGCGTGAGTTTCGCAACTTACGCCAAGGAGGAAGGACTGTTGGCGATGCGTGGATGACTTTAGTAAACTAGCACGTTATGCCCCGGATGACGTTGCTACGGATGCCTAAGCGGAGAAGTTTCTAGAAGGACCGAATGATGAGTTCAAGATGCCGTTGATGGTAGCCAGTTTCAATAACTACCAGAGTTAGTAGACCGAGCCCTCATGATTGAAGGAAAGCAGCGACAAATTGAGAACCGTAAGCGGAAGTATGGGCAAGGGAAGTATAACTGGAGCTCAGCAGAAACCTCGTTATACCCCTAAATCAGAATTCAGTTTCCAGCATACCCATGGAGGAGGTAATTAGCATAACCATAACAAAGCACTAAGAATGGGAACGGGAATGGAGGAAGCAGCAGACGAGAATCGCACCAACCCGTCAACACCATCCAAAGTAGACTGAGTCATATTACTTGCTTTAAGTGCCGCAAGATGGGCATTATGCCAATGACCGTCGGAAGGCCAGAATGGAAATGGCAATGGAAGCTCTGGAAAGAAGCCCAACCCTTTCAATAGAGGACAGGTGAACCACATTGAAGTGGAGGAGGTTGAAGATCAGCCCGATGCAGTAATCGGTAAGTTTTTGGTTAAGTCATTTACTACATTTGTTCTTTTCGATACTGGTGCATCGCATTCATACATATCAAGGGGATTTGTGGATAAGTACAAGTTACCAACCCAAGCCCTTAGGTCACCCATGCTAGTAACCTCACCCGGAGCAGAGTACATGGCTAGTAAATGGTGTGATCGATTGCCATTAAGGATTGGACACTATGTTTTCCCCTCGGACCTAATAGTTACGGAATCCCAAGGATTGGATGTGATATTAGGAATGGATTGGTTATCAAAGTATGGAGGAAACATTGATTGCTCCACTAGATCAATTTTTCTCACCGGACGAAGGAAGAAGGATTAAGTATGTATCACAGACGAGCCGAGGAGAGCACAAGTTAATTGCTTATCGTGAGTGGTACAGAAGAAGTACCAGTGGTGTAGGATTTTCCTAATGTATTTCCGTAAGAGTTGCCAGGATTGCCACCGGATAGAGACATTGAGTTTTTGATCGAGCTTTTGCCGGGAACAGGCCCGTTATCGAAGCGACCATATAGGATGCCAAAGACAGATTTGGCGGAAATCAAGAAGCGATTAAGGAGCTTTTGGATAAAGGTTTTATACGCCCAAGCTCTTCACCTTGGGGATCACCCGCTTTGCTAGTGGAGAAGAAGGATGGATCGTTAAGAATGGTTGTTGATTATCGTGGATTGAATGAAGTAACAATCAAGAACAAGTACCCACTACCTATGATAAATGATCTGTTTGATCGCTTGCAAGGAGCCAAGGTGTTTTCCAAGATCGACTTGTATCGTGGGTACCATCGATTGAAGATTCGGGAGCAGGATATACCCAAGACAGCGTTTACCACGAGATATGGACTATACGAGTATACCGTTATGTCATTTGGACTGACTAACGCACCAGCCTATTTCATGAACCCGATGAACAAAGTGTTTATGGAGTTTTTGGATAAGTTCATCGTGGTGTTCATTGATGACATTTTGATTTTCTCAAGAATGAAGAGGAACACAAGGAACATTTGCGATTGGTTTTGGAGAAACCGAGGAACACCAGTTGTATGCCAAGTTCCGCAAATGTGAGTTTTGGTTAAAGGAAGTTGGATTTCGGACATGTTATATCCGGAGAAGGGATAGCAGTTGACCCCACAAAAGTTGAGACCTAACCAAATGGGAAGCACCAACGACAGTTGGAGAGATTCGGAGTTTCCTTGGACTCGCGGGATACTACCGAAGGTTCATTGAGAATTTCTCAAGGATTGCCAAGCCTATGACAGAATTGTTGAAGAAGGAAAACAAATTCATATGGACTGAGGACTGCGAGGCAAGTTTTCAGGAGTTGAAGAAAAGATTGGTCACCTCACCAGTATTGATATTGCGGATCGGACTAAGGATTATGAGGTGTATTGCACGCTCACGTCGAGGACTTGGAGCAGTGCTTATGCAGGAAGGAAGAGTTGTTTCGTATGCTTCACGTCAACTTAAGCCCCATGAGTTGAATTATGCTACTCATGATTTGGAGTTAGCAGCCGTTGTGCATGCCCTGAAGACGTGGAGACATTTTCTCATTTGAAATCACTGTGAAGTATATACGGATCACAAGAGTTTGAAGTACATCTTCACACGTATGAATTGAATCTCGAGACAAAGGAGATGGTTAGAGCTTATCAAGGATTATGACATGAGATTGCATTATCACCCCGGGAAGGCTAATGTCGTAGCGGACGCATTGAGCCGTAAGAGCCACGTCAATACCCTAATGATGGGAGGAATACCCAATGAGTTAGCCGAGGACCTTCGAGAGCTATGTTTGGAAATAGTTCCGAGAGGCTATGTAGCAGCATTGGAGATTCAGTCAACGCTGATGGACAAAATCAGAGAAGCCCAAAAGGCAGATAAGGAAGTTGCCTCTATAAAGGAGAAAATGAGCAAAGGAAAAGCTAAAGGATTCCGTGAGGACGAGCACGATACCCTATGGTTTTAAGACCGTGTTTATGTGCCCAATGACCCAGAGATCAGGAAGTTGATTTTACAAGAAGCCCATGATTCACCCTATTCGATTCACCCAGGAAATACCAAGATGTAATTGGATTTGAAGAATACTTTCTGGTGGACCGGAATGAAGAAGGATATTGCGGAGTATGTAGCAGTTTGCGATGTATGTCAGAAAGTAAAGGCAGAACATCAGAAGCCAGCAGGATTGATACAACCATTGCCGATACCCGAATGGAAGTGGGATAAACTAGGCATGGATTTTATCACAGGATTGCCAAAGACTCGTTCAGGATATGACTCGATTTGGGTTATAGTCGACCGTTTGACAAAGGTAGCTCATTTTATTCCAGTCAAGACTACCTATAGCAGTGCTAAGTTGGCAAAGATATACATGACCAGAATTGTGTGCTTACACGGAGTTCCGAGGAGCATCAGTACGATAGAGGAACCCGGTTTACCTCGAAATTTTGGAACCAGTTACACGAAACATTGGGAACCCGATTGAATTCAAGACAGCCTTTCCACCCACGTAATCGATGGACAAACCGAGAGAGTCAATCAGATTTTGGAAGATATCTTTGAGAGCTTGTGCCCTAGATTATGGATCTAGCCGGGATGAAAATTTGCCGTATGCAGAATTTTCCTACAACAACAGTTACCAAACCAGCTTGAAGATGGCACCTTTCGAGGCTTTGTATGGAAGAAGGTGCAGGACACCGTTGTTATGGGAGTAAACCGAGATCGTCGCTTGTTTGGACCAGATTTGATTAAGGAGTGCGAGCAGAAAGTTAAGTTGATTCGACATGTGCTCAAGGTAGCCCAGTCCGGACAAAAGAGCTATGCCGATTCAAAGCGCCAAAGCAATTGAGTATGAAGTTGGAGACAGAGTATATCTCGAGTATCCCCGCTCGAGGAGTTAAGCGTTTTGGAGTTAAAGGAAAGTTAGCACCCGTTTCGTTGGACCGTATAAGATTTTGCAACGCATGGGAGAAGTTGCTTATAAGTTGGAATTGCGGAAGGACTGTCGGGGAGTTCATGATGTATTCCATGTTTCTCGATTGAAGAAATGTCACCCAGAGATAGCAGAGGTAAGTTAAGAGATCTTGTACCATTGGAAACAATTCAGTTGAAGGATGATTTGACATATGAGGAAAACCGGTTAAGATTCTCGATTATGCCAGAGTTACCCGCAGACAAGGTTATCAAGTTTTGCAAAGTTCGATTGGAGCCACCACACCGAGGATGAAGCCACCGGGAAAGAGAGGAAGTTTTGCTCAAGGACCACCCTCACCTATTTTCTAGTTAACCCGAATCTCGAGGGCTAGATTCATCTTAAGGGGGTAGGTTTGTAACATCCCAAATTTTCAATTTGGAATGTTATACATTAGGTCATCATGCATATCATATTTTTTCTCGCATTTTCCGATCCTAGAAAATTTCACGCAACTCAAGGACCCTCGGAGAGAGTTGGAAGTTTCATTATTTTCATATTTGGGATTTCTCAATTTTTGAAAATAGGATCATTGGATTTATTTAATTATCTTCATAAAGTTTTTCCTATAAAAATCTCAAGAGAGGGAATAATATGACTTTCCCAATATTTAGGAAAAATGAAGATATTATAAATAAACCAAATTTGGTTTTTGAAAGATTTATTTTGCTTAGGCAAAAATGAGCATTTTAAAAAAAATTATGCATGTTTGCCGTTTTTAAAGTTCATTTTGTTCGACTCATTTTTAGGAGTCGGGGAAATTTTGTTTTATTTAAATCAGAGTTCGTTTGATATTTTTTTAATTCGTTTTGTTTTATTTAAAAAAAAACGCCGCTACAGGCCAAGGCCCGGCCTTGACCAGCCAGGCTGACCAGTAGCGGGCCCATCTCCCTTCCCCTCGCGCCTTGGAGGAGTCCGCCGCCCGACTCGGCTCGGCCACGACGCCCGCCGCGTGCCCCCTCCCAAGCAACCCGGAGCCCCCTCCCTCCTATTTAACCGCCACCCCCTCTCCCCTCAACTCGCCCGTCGCCGCCGCCTCCCAACCCGACCACTTGCCGCCCTTGAAGGCCGCCGCCGTCGCCCTCGCCGCCCTCACGCCGGACCCCCGGAGCCCCTCGCCGACCTCGCCGCCCCCCCGCCCGCCTCCAGGCCCAGCGAGCCCAGGAGAGCCACCGGAGGTAGCCAGCGCCGCCGCCCGATCCGGTTTTCCCCTAATAAACCGACCGGTTTTTATTTTAAAAAAGATGTTCGGTTTTTCTAAAAACCTAGATTGGTTTTATTTTTTCGGTTTTCTTATTTAGTGAACGTTCACCGACCCGCTCGTTTCAATGAACGCGTTCGTTGGATTAGTTCTGTTAACGAACGTCCGTTATTTAATCCGTTCGTCGTTTTCTTTTAAATCGGATTTAATCCGTTATTTTTCGATTCGATTTACGATCCGATTTTCAAATCTGTTTTATTTCTTGCTCGTTTATCGGAATCAGGTGATTCAAGCTACCGAGTTTCAGAACGAAACCGCCGTTCCGACTAACCTACTTTCATAGAGTTTTGCTACTGTGAGATTTTGACCTAATTTCAGATTTATAAACCGAGTCGTTTCTCTCGAGTTCCGACTTTCGATGCTTTATTTGATTCGATTCTTTTGCAACCAGGGTTCTTAAGTTGAACTATCTGGTTAAATCTTTTATTCGAGATTTCCTGTGCATTAGATGAGTACTTATTGTATGCTTGTTGTTTGTCTGCGTTAGATCACCCGAGTGCGCCGCTTGTTACTTGAATCTCTAGGACTCGCGGATCATCGGCAAAGGCAAGTAACACTTTGATCATACCTTTCTACTACCCAGTTTTATTGCATTAGATCAAACCCTCAAACACTTGCATGTTTAGGATCTAATTAAATTGTGGGATGGGAAGTAGATTGAGGTAGTACCTATTACTGCTTTACTTATGAAACCTTGGGAGTTACTTCTACGTTTGCTTATTTGCCATGCTATGCTAGTAGACGTGGATTGGGTGAGTGAATATCCATGACAGATGTGAGATTGTTAATTAATGGTTTATCTAAGGTGGCAACCTAAACACACATCCTGGGTGGATTGAGGCACTAGTTTCTATCAGACTTGCCTGTATTTCTTCGGACCGCCACCTGTGCTCTAAGGGATCATAAGATTATTCAAACTAGAAACTTCCGTGTGCAGCCACAAGCCAATTATGGGCTCTGGCGTAGTTGACTAAGTTGTGCGAACTCTTACGGGTAGGCTAGCTGATGTAGGGGATGTAGGTTGGTACGGTCTACCCACATGTAAGGTGCTAAGCTTCGAAAGACTATGTCTCGGTCATCCGTCTCTCAAACACCATGTAGTCACGAGAACCAAGCGGAGGCGATCGAGTCTTGTGGGGAAAAGTGCCAAACCTCTGCAGAGTGTATAAACTGATCATGATTAGCCGTGTCCCGGTTATGGACAAATCTGAGTATCTAGTACTTGAATATCATGTGAATCTCAACATGTTACTTCTAATAATAAAGTTATTGGGTTTTAATGAGTACTTTTAATTGGGATTGAGGATGCGTCAACCATTCTCAATGTTTAACAACCACCATGATAGTTAAATAAAATTATTCCTTTGATGTAGGGAAAAATCAGCTTTATGCAAAAATGTAAAGTAGAGCCTTACCACCAGCCAAATATGCATGTAGTATAGGCTTGTTGCTTCATTGTTCTCTATGTGTTACATTGCGGCATATTCCATGTCTTGACCCGTTTTGGGCTGCAACTTTTCATGTTGCAGACTTTTTGACGACGAGTAAGGTGTTAGGTCGTGGTTCTATACTCAGTGATGCCGTTGGAGTTGATGGACTCACTCGTTTTCCAAGCCTTCCGCTGTTATCATTAGATGGCCTTAAGCCATATTTTGTATTAAGTTCCTTTGTGGACAATGATGTAATAAGTGTGTGATTGCTACTCTGCTATAAATCCTTCGAAGTACTGTGTGGTGTCAGCATTACTGATCCAGGGATGACACTGAGCACAGAGCGCTAGATCCATTCGGGTCTGGTCGCTACAGTCCCGTGTCCGGATGGGACTTTCCTTGGCGTGGAAGGCAAGCTTGGCGATACAGATATGTAGATCTCCTACCATTGTAACCGACTCTGTGTAACCCTAACCTATCCGGTGTCTATATAAACCGGAGGGTTTTAGTCCGTAGGACGAACAACAATCGTACCATAGGCTAGCTTCTAGGGTTTAGCCTCCTTGATCTCGTGGTAGATCTACTCTTGTACTACCCATATCATCAATATTAATCAAGCAGAGTAGGGTTTTACCTCCATCGAGAGGGCCCGAACCTGGATAAAAACATCGTGTCCCTTGTCTCCTGTTACCATCCGCCTAGACGCACAGTTCGGGACCCCCTACCCGAGATCCGCCGGTTTTGACACCGACATTGGTGCTTTCATTGAGAGTTCCTCTGTGTCGTCACTGATAGGCCCGATGGCTCCTTCGATCATCAACAACGACGCGGTCCAGGGTGATACTTTTCTCTCCGGGCAGATCTTCGTATTCGGCAGCTTTGCACTGCGGGCCAATTCGCTTGGCCATCTGGAGCAGATCGAATGCTACGCCCCTGGCCATCAGGTCAGATTTGGAAGTTTGAACTATACGGCCCATATCCGCGGGGACTTGATCTTTGATGGATTCGAGCCGTAGCCTAGCACGCCGCACTGTTTTGATGGGCATGATCTAACTCTGCAGCCGAACAGTGTCCTGGAGGCCGCACCCGTCTCTGCTCCGATCCTTAATTCGGAGCCGGATTCCTCGATCGAGGACGAGTGGATGGACGCCGCCTCGGGGGCCACAATCTCTGCGGCAATTGAGCCGAACTCCATCCCTGTCCTTTGCGAAGGCCTCGACTCCAGGGTGCCGGACTCCTCTCCGGACTCCGAACCCTCCACGCCCCTGCCAATCAAATTCGATTGGGCGCCTGTCATGGAGTTCACGGTCACGGACATCTTTCAGCACTCGCCCTTTGGCGATATCCTGAATTCACTAAAGTCTCTCTCTTTATCCAGAGAGCCCTGGCCGGACTACGGTCAGGAAGGTTGGGACGCAGACGACGAAGAAACTCAACGCCCACCCACCACCCACTTCGTAGCCACGATCGAAAGCTTACACGACGTGCTCGATTTCGACTCCAAAGACATCGACGGTATGGACGACGATGTAGGAGGGAACAATGAGCCAGCACCTATAGGATGCTGGACAACCACCTCATCCCATGATGTATACATGGTGGATACACCTAAAGGAAATGAAGACGAGGAACAACGGGACGCTACGAAGGATAAATCCCTCGAAAAGCAGTCAAAACGGCAACGTAAACGCCGAACCAAGTCCCGCCTCAACAAAGACCCAGCCATAGAGCAGGGCGAACCGGCGGACGGCGAACAAGCTATCGAGCAATCGTCCGAACAAGACAACATCGATAAACAATCTGTCCCCGGCAAAGACAACAGTCCGGACGATCTCACGCCGGACAAACTATTGGAGCAAAATGACCTCCGTAAAAGGCTCGCCGCCATCGCTACGTAGCCTGAAAAAGCAAGCGGAAGCTCAAAACAGCGGAAGATACACTCAGGATCGATGGAGCAAAGTATTCAGCATCATGAGACAAGTACGGCGACAGTCGCCGAACAAAGAGCTACCCAAAAAGAAAGCTACTGCCCGAATTTGACGAGGAGGCCTTAGAGCCCCCACAATCAAAGAATAAAAAGGCCACCCGGTCGGATGGATGACCCCACGGAAAAAATAGAGCGGCAAATGGCGCCGCACACAAGCTGGTATGCGATCGGCATATGGATTCACAGCAAAAGGATGGCCCAGTTAGGTCCATCTATGGGCCAAGAAAGCAAGCTCTTCAAAGCAATGCAACAGTCCAAAATTCTGAACATCATGGCACACCCAAATACTGTGGGCGCACATCCCCTATGTTTCACCGATGAGGTCTTGGATCATGAATTCCTCAAAGGATTCAAACCCGTAAACATAGAGACATACGACGGAACAACAGACCCTGGAGTCTGGATTGAGGATTACATCCTCCACATACACATGGCTAGAGGAGATGATCTCCACGCCATAAAATACTTACCCCTCAAACTCAAAGGGCCAGCTCGGCATTGGCTTAAAAGCCTCCCATAAAATACCATTGGAAGCTGGGAATAGCTCGAGGACGCATTTTGGGCAAATTTTCAAGGGACCTATGTCCGCCCTCCGGATGCAGACGATTTAAGTCACATAACTCAACAGCCCGGAGAGTCAGCCCGGAAATTCTGGAACATGTTCCTTACTAAAAGAACCAAATAGTCGACTATCCGGATGCCGAAGCCTTAGCAGCTTTCAAACACAACGTCCGAGACGAATGGCTCGCCAGACACCTCGGCCAAGAAAAGCCGAGAACCATGGCCGCATTAACAAGCCTCATGACCCGCTTTTGCGCGGGAGAGGATAGCTGGCTAGCAAGATGCAGCACCAGCGACCCAAGTACATCCGAAGTCAGGGATGGAAACGGGAAACCACGGCGCAACAAGGACCAGCGCTGGATTAAAAGGAACGGTCCAAAGAGCGAGGCAGTCAACGCCGGATTCAAAAGCTCACGGCAGAACAACAAAAAACTGCCCCTCAAGGACAATAGCGATGAGCTATCCAACTTTCACAAAATCTTGGACAAGATATGTCAAATCCACAGTACTCCTGGGAGGCCTGCAAACCATACCCACAGAAATTGTTGGGTCTTCAAACAGTCCGGCAGACTCAACGCCGAACACAAGGGGCTCGACACACCAAGCGAAGATGATGACGAGCACCACAAGCAGAGCCCCGGAAAACAAAGGAATTTCCCACACGAGGTTCACTTCACGTGATCAGAGGGAAAAGAAAGAGCGGCACCCACTAAAAGGCACGCCGCACACTGGTTGTCAAAACCAATCACCTTCGACCATCAGGACTATTCTGAAAATATCCGGAACGCAGGATGGACTGCCTTGATATTGGACCCTATAATCAATGGATTCCAATTTACACAAGTCCTCATGGATGGCGGCAGTGACATAAACCTGATATATCAGGACACAATCCGCCGGATGGGGATAGACCCAACAAAAATTCGCCTTAGCAACACCTCCTTTAAAGGGGTAGTGCCAGGCCCATATGCCCATTGTACGGGCTACATAACGCTTGAAGTTGTGTTCGGCTCATCCGACAACTTCCGTCATGAAGGTTAATCTTCCATATCGCCCCATTCAAAAGTAGCCATCAAGCACTATTGGGACGCGAAGCTTTCGCCCGCTTTAACGCAATACCGCACTATGCATCTCTTACACTTAAAATGCCCGGTCCACGCGGCATCATCTCATTAAAAGGGAGTATTAAGTGTCACTCGAGCACGGAAGAATGCGAGGCTGCCTTGATAGCCCCACACCAGTCCGGCTCCGCTAACCAAAGAACCTGAATAGGTAATTCGAACCCCGGACACGGTTAGACGAGTCCGGCGCCTGATAGCAGCACACCCCCATACGAGGGGCTGCACGCATGTATCAAACGAGACGCTAAAGCTCAATTTTATTAACTTCTTCGAATCGTACTCTGTTTATTTACTATAAAGTCAATATATCGCACGATCCTTTTTCTGTTAAAACTAAGTTCCTCTCTTTACGGATGAACAACGTGCTACACCCGTCGAGATACTGACAACGGAAACACAGCGCAGACGCGTGCAATGAGGGACCCGTTGCAAGGATTCTTTTCAGATTAAGACCTGCGTAAACCTTTTTACCGTCTCTTGTTGATATACATCCCCGGTTTCTTACTATAACCGAGGAGGAGGATGGCGTTTTGGCATTGTCCGCACTAGAATTTTTGCACGCACCTCGACACGGGGCTTAGGGCATTATTCTGCCCGCTTTTTATAAAGACCGAATACCTTAGGGAGTGTTCGGCGTCTCGAGTTAGGCCTTATATGCATCAGCTCCGAGTCATGTCTTTGGTCAAATGTTGGGTTGCCCGGCTCCTGTGTTTTGCTGCCTTACGTTCCGTTTTCACGGCTAACGAGGCACCAGGAGAACTACTGCGATTGTGCCCCGGTTCGGCCGGGTGAGCACCTCGAGAGAAAGCCGAAAACCGATTTGTCATGATATAGCGGAGACTGGTCAACCACTCGATGACTCACTTTGGAATGTTTAGGATTCCTCCGCATTGAAGGACGGTTTTCGATCAGGCACATACGCACTTCGAATTCGGGAGAGTGCGGTGCCCTGTGGGCTATATATAGTAGCCCCACCCTCGAACTCCCATGGCTAAGTGAAAGTGATAAAGCATTATAGTCCGGTTGCCTAGTTTGCTACGCTATCACCTCCTTAACAGGACCAAGACGTTGGATTAAGTGTGACAAAGCGCTTTCTTTGCAAACACCCCCGCACTATGTGCGTGGGGGCTGAAGCCAAGGACTGCCATCTTTCAGGTTATATACACATATACATAAACGGACGCACAGGGAGTAGTTTACTACTTGAACGCACAAGTATAAAAAGCTCTTATATTATATTGAAACATTGTTTTCACAAATCATACATGTCATTTAAACATAACATCCTTCGAGCACTGCGCCTCTATTAAACGAGCGCCCTGCAGGACTTCTTCAAAGTAGTGCTCGGCAGGTACTCGGCTTCTGTCCGAATCTTGGGATGCAACGTCGGTGGCCTTCATCTACGCCCAAGATGTCTCGACACGGGCGAGCCATCCGCGCTCCCTCAATACACGCCGACCGCCTCATTGCGTCGTCGTGGTACCGCACCAAGGAACTGCTGCACTAAACCAAAATAACTCTTCGGCTGGGGTCCGCCCGGCCACAAGTGAGTCATGACATGCTTCATGGCAAGTCCGGATAGTCGGTTCAGCTCGGCCCATTCGGCCAACTGATCGGTTAATGGAAGAAGACGCTCCGGACTATGGAACTGCGACCAATATAGCTCTTCCCTTCTGTGCCCCTTCTGGCCCCGGAAGTGCTCAACTGCGTCTGCAGCGCTCGCCGCCAAGTCCAGATAAGCATCCTTTGAACTCCACAACTTTTCAAACTGAGCATATTTTGGATCCGTATATTTCCTCCGCAGCAAAAACGGTTTCCCAGCCGCAATAGCCCCGGCTTGACTCAGCTCCTCCTTGGCAGCTCTCAAAGCGGAATGGGCATCCTTGGATTCGGCGGTGGCCTTTTTCAGACCCTCTTGCTCCACTTGACGTTCTTTTTCAAGAACCTCGCAGCGGTCGGTAATATTCTTCAACTTTCTGGCCATATCGGCCATTTCCTCCCTGCTTCGGCAGTGAGCAGCCCGTTCGGCTTTTAGCTCTTCGACCGCCCTTAAAGCGGCCGCATTACTACCGGCTTGCTCTTTCGCTCGGCGAAGTTCCGCCAAAGCTCCTCCACAAAGAGCGGCACCATCTGCATTAAGCATACAAATAGTAAGACATGGGCGTCAAGCTCCCTTACCAGGTGTCCGCATAGAATTCGCATACCTTGTGACTCGTCGAACCGTTTATTGACCAGCGCGATGTCCGCATCCGCCTCGTCAAGCTGCCGCTTTAGTTCGGCATATTCATTAGTCCGGCTGGCCTCCAGATGCCCCGGCACCTGTATAGGAGCGGCGACATGTTATAACTGAGAATTTGATCCTCGGCACGTTGTCAATTTTGACAACATACCGAGTCTCAGGGGCTACTATCTATACAAGGCGCATTTTATATGCATAATCGCCGAAGGTACATCATTTTTGCGTACCTCAAACCCCGTCAGTAAGCTTCTGACGGCTTCATGCAATCCACTCTCCGCGGATGCAATTCTTTCAATCACCGTACCCATTAGAGCACGGTGATCTTCTGAAATAGCCGCTCGCCCCAGCAGATCCTTCAGCTCCTCCGACCGCACACCACTTGGCGCCGGACCTTCCGGCTCCGCCGGACTTGGGGGAACCCTCCGCGACGACACCTCAGGGTCGTCCGCCTCGCATGAGGGTGCGACAGGTGGAGGCGTTTCGCTCTCCATCATCTCTGGAAGAAGATCCCCTGAAGACGAGCTCTGCTGAGAAGGGCTGAGGTCCGAACTACAAGGTACAATTTCAGTTATCTTCATAAATAAATCTGAGGATGTTCCTTATTTACAAGACCCCTACTTTTCACTTACGGCTCATTGGAGGGCTGATCCTTGGGGAAATAGTGCGGCTGGGCTACTCCCCAAAGGCCGGACTCTCCGACGAAGATTTCTTCCCCCTCTTGAGGCCTTGACCTCCAGATCTTCCAAGCGGTCCTCTTCTCTCCTTGGAGGGTGGGATTTTGATCCTCCTCCTCAAAGACCTCCTTCGTGGAGGCAGTTGCCTCCCCGCTCCCCTCGCCTTCTTTAAAAGGCGTGGCCTGCAACATCTTAGCCAGCATGGGGTCCGACGTGTTCTCTAGGAGGGGAGCCAGACACCTTATTAACTTTGCTTTGGCTATCCACTCCTGTTCAGAAAATGGCTCCTTTGAAGGGCATGCATATATGATAAATGAATGGACAGCTTGTCCGATTATAGGACTACTTACCTGAGTATCTGGGCGATTGCAGCTTAGTCATGCGTCCTTGGTCAGGTCCGGACACTGCTCTTGTGATCCGAAGAACAGTTTATACATCTCCACGGGCGTAGTGCCCATAAATTTTTGGAGAGCTCGCGGTCCCTCCGGATTAAATTCCCACAGGCGAAGGGGGCGACGTTTGCAGGGCTGAAGGCGCCGGATCAACATAACCTGTGCCACTGCAACTAGATTGATCTCTCTTTCTTGGAGGTCTCGAATACGGCCCTGCAGCAAAGGAACGTCTTTGGACGGCCCCCAGTCGAGTCCCTTGTTGACCCATGACGCCAACCGCTGTGGTGGACCTGAGCGGAACGCAGGGAGCGCCGCCCATTTGGTGCCCACAGGAGGCGGTGATATAAAACCACTCCCGTTGCCACAAACCAAGCTGCCCTTGAAAAGAGCCCTCGGGCCACGGAGCATCAGCATGTTTGCTTATGACTGCCCCTCCGCACTCTGCTTGTTGCCCCCCGATCTCCTTTGGCTCCACCTTGAAGGTCTTGAGCCACAATCCAAACTGGGGGGTAATATGGAGGAAGGCCTCACATATGACAATGAATGACGAGATATGGAGGATGGACTCTGGATTCAAGTCATGGAAATCAAGCCCTTAATAAAACATGAGCCCTCACACAAAGGGATCCGTCGGGAAGCCTAAACCCCGAAGGAAGTGAGACACGAACACCACGTTCTCGCCAGGCTCAGGAGTGGGAATGACCTGCCCTGGAGCAGGCAGCCGATGCGAGATCTCGCCGGTTAGATACCTGGCGTCCCGCAGCTTTAGCACATCTTCCTCCGTGACGGAGGAAGGCATCCATCGGCCGTGCTGGTCGGAACCGGACATTGTTGAAGGTCCGAAGCGCCGGAATTTGAAGCTTTGGGTGTTGGAACTCGAAGCGCGAGGCGAACTCGATGGAGGGTGTAAAAAGAACAGGGCCTTGGTCTCATTATAAAGAGGTTGAATACCAAGAGCCCACCCCGTGGCCGATTAGGACTCGCCTTTAATAGAGGAGGCGTGCCAACGGGCGCGGTTGGGTTACCCACGTCCGTATTGATGAGAATCCCGGGATAAGGGGGCACGATCTATGCTTTGAGAAGACGTGCCAAGGAAACCGCCTCGCTAAACGCGCTAAGGTGGGAACGGTAAAAAACGATTCATATAAAGGCCTGGCCGTGGTGTGATGTCATGCCACGAAATACGTCAGCAGATCTGTGCGAAAGTTATTCTCTCTACGGTGGTATGTGGAACTTGTTTTGCAGATCCGGACACTATCATGGTGTTCAAAACCTTCTATGAAGTATTCAGAGGAGGAACCCGCCGTGCAATGCCAAAGACAATATGCGCGCCCGGACTAAATGCGTCATTGAAGCCTGGTTCGTGGGCTACCGAGGGAGTCTGGACTAGGGGTGTCCGGATAGCGGAGTATCGTCACGGCGGACTCCAAGACTATGAAGATACAAGATTGAATACTTCGTCCCGTGTCCGGATGGGACTTTCCTTGGCGTGGAAGGCAAGCTTGGCGATACGGATATGTAGATCTCCTACCATTGTAACCGACTCTGTGTAACCCTAACCTATCCGGTCTATATAAACCGGAGGGTTTTAGTCCGTAGGACGAACAACAATCATACCATAGGCTAGCTTCTAGGGTTTAGCCTCCTTGATCTCGTGGTAGATCTACTCTTGTACTACCCATATCATCAATATTAATCAAGCAGAGTAGGGTATTACCTCCATCGAGAGGGCCCGAACCTGGGTAAAAACATCGTGTCCCTTGTCTCCTGTTACCATCCGCCTAGACGCACAGTTCGGGACCCCCTACCCGAGACCCGCCGGTTTTGACACCGACACCGGGACTCTGTAAGCCACCGGGCGTCAACCTGAGTATATAAAGGGACGACCCTACGGCGAGTTGGAGGAACAGACAACAAACAGAGAACTAGGTCAAGCGTATTCGTTCTCTGGTAATCGAGACATAAGCAATACCACCTCAAACTGGATTAGGCCTTTACCTTCACCGCAAGGGGCCGAACCAGTATAAACTCCATGTGTCCTTTGTCCCGCTCAACCCCTTTAAGCTAACCTAGTTGCGATGGCTCCACGACTAAGTCCTCACACTAGGACATCTGCCATGACAATCCCACGACAAACAGGCTCACCAAAGATATCCCAGGCCAAGAGAAGCTGCTCTTTGAGAGATCAAGGAGTGCATCAAGAAGACCAAGATTCAAGGATAAGATGACCCACTTAGCAAGGGAGAAGAACAAGACAAAACACTAGAAGCAGCCCTTGCTAGCAAGGTCAAGCCAGCAAGGCGAAGGCCCGGCAAGCTCCATGGCCGGCAAGCCCTTGCCAGCCACCAACGCTCCACCTCATCGAGCAGCTAGTCACTAATCAATGAGGTGTTGAGCCTGCAGGTGGTCTTGTGGGATCTATCGGGCATGTGGCAGCTTGCTGGAAGGAAGATTACCTTTAATGACACCCGTCCCATAGGCGTGTCAAGATAATAGGAGGCAGCTGCGTAAGTGGTGCAACAACCTTGCGGGGGCTCCTCGTCCTCGTGACACCTAATAGAGAATTTAATGCTGTTGTCCTAGCCCAGCAGAGTTAGGTATGATAGCACTATTTATAGTCTAATCAACAGCTAATTAATTTTTGGCCACTAGAGTAACCCCTTGAGCTATAAAAGGAGGGCCATTCAAACTTTACGAGGGTTCGAACCCATTCAAACTCCATGCACACTTGCATGCGTAGCTTCCTTCTCCTTGCACCTTGCCAAGGGAAAGCACTCCTTGTACTTGTGCATCCACACTTCTAATAGAACAAAGGAAGTAGTAGGGTTTTACACCTTAGAGGTGGCCTGAACCTGGGTAAAGATTCCCGCGCCCTCAGTTAGTCCTGCTCTTTGTGTTCTGTGCATTCGCCTTGCCGAACCACAAAGGGGCTAGATGGCCCCATAGATGGTCGTACACACCGACATCTTTGCGTGCCAGGTAGGGGGCTTCATTGGTGTGAACCGGGTTTAGCAGATGGCGCGTGATTTCATCAAGCTTCATCGTCATTTTCTTCATCCATGGCGCCCAAGAAGAAGGGCTCCATGGCAACAAAACCTTCCACATCCAAGCTTCCTTCACACACGTCCATGGGTGGCGCAAACAGCGCCACCGATGAGAACGGCATGAACGCCGTAGGAGGATGACCAGTGCAGATGGCGTGGTCAGTATGCCCACTGCGGCGGAAACGGGTGATGGAGGCGCTAGAGGTGGTCACCTTCCACGACCCTCTTGCAAAGACAACAACAATGGCGCAGGTGGCACGGGCACGCAGCTCCCGCCTCCTCGACCCACTCGGCGAGCACAACCGTCGGAGCAACAATGTCCAGTCGGGCGCAAGCCGGGATCCTGCAACAATGTCAGCAGTTGTGGCAGACATGATGAACTGATATGCCCGATGAAGTGTCGATGGCCTTTTCAGATCTGCAGCGGTGGCAAGATGAACGACAGCTACTGCGGAACAAGCAAACAGAAAGGTATCTGGCCACTTTTGAATAATGCTGGGGGAGACTATCTCGGCTACATGATGTACGCGATGATCCAATCGTTGATGAGCCTACGCCCAGTGTTGGTGGGCGACCGCCTTTGCCCTGCCATGCTCGCGAGCTGCAGCAAGTTCGTTGATCATTCGTCGAGGCCAATAAGTTGAATCATTGAGAAAATGCCACGACAAAGTTGCCCACGACAGAGTTCTCAGTGTTCCACGACTTTCTATACATATCACTAATTATGTGTATATAAGTTTCGTGTTGCGAGTACACTTTCATTTGTATGAAACTGCTAACGACCCATCAAGGTTTTCGGAACCACGCCCTTTCTCTTTCCCGTTTGCATCAGAGACAGAACGGTCCCTCGCGTGTAAGTTTCCTGGGGGAGTGGTGGAAAGAGCCACTCAAATGGTGTGGCATTCTTTTTGGAGTTTCTCGACAAGAAGCGTAGCAAAGAAAGCTAAGTTAGAAAAAAATTAACTAAGAATTGCTTTGTTATATTTGCAGTTTCCCTTGCACGGTCATGTGTTTGTATGAGAAACCTGCACGCAGAGGGACCTTGCCATCATCATTTGTGCTCTTATTGTGTTTCGAGCCCGCTCAACAATTTAAGTAGCCGCATTGAGAACGCTAAGGGAAGCCTTGCCGGTGGCAGCACTACCAGCAGGCTGCTAAGGACCCGCTCCTCAAGCGCCCACGACAAGTGTTTTCCCTAGCAGGCTCTCGACATGTGTAGGGAACACGATCATACAAAAACAGAAAGAAGCAAGGGGAATATCATGCATCCATGTGCCTACTTAAAAATGTATTATATCATGGAAGCGGTTCAGATCTAACATAGGGTCGAATATGGCTTTTTCATAACAGTGAAAACAATGATCGGTGCAACTAGATTTTATCCCGACGATCACCTTGGATCCTGGGGACCTTGAGCACCTTGTTGGAAAGAGGGGCGACAATCTTGTCAGCGGTTGAGACATCGGCGTCCTCCGGTAGCTTCTTGAAGACCCCGGAGAGGTCGAGTTCGGAATTGGAGTGAGAAAGTTTGAGCAACACCATGTAGAGAACACTGCATGCAAATTGTCTAGACTCATTGGAAAATGAGGCAGCCCTGTCATCTTGACATGTCTTTAGCTCTTCAATGAGGCCTTCAAAGAAAAAGGTCAGCCTGGCGCTGGCAGACTCGTGCTCATTGATGGTGAAGCCCCAAGTTTTCTTGTCCATGGTGGCAAGCTGAGAATAAAGGCGCTCCGCTATACCAACGAGATTGTCTGTCCAAAGAGAATATAGCTTGCATTACTCTATGAGGTTACTCTCAGCGTCCTTCCGGGAAGTCTCTTCTGTGGCAAGCTTCACCGACAAGGCCCTCCCCCGTTCTTTGGCGGATTTAAGATTTGTCTCCATACGGTCAAGCTTAGCCTTTAGATCCTCAACCACACCATTGAAAATATTGAGATCTTGATCCTTGTTGGTCACAAGCTGCGTCTGCAGCTCCTCTAGAGCGTGGGCTGTTTTCTGTGCTTCACCCTTGAGGATTTCGATGTCCTTGACACTATTGGAGAGCTCCTCCTTCAGTTTGCTCACTTGAGCTTCGAGGTCTCCTCTTGCGGTGGCAACAGAGGCAGCTTCGTCAGTGGCCTCCTTCAACTTGCTGACATTGTCCAGGACTTGGGCCTCAAGGGCTTTCATGTGCTCGTCCGTCAATTCCTTGGTCCGCTGCTGAACGAGCACCTCAATTTCATCATCCTTTCCGTGGAGAGTGGCGGCATGGGCTTCTTCCCATGCGACAAGGTCCTTCTCCTTCGCATTGAGCAACGCTTCATGCTCTCTCAACTTGCCGTCGCGGGTTTCCGCTTTCTCCTTGGCAACAACTAGTTTTTCTTCTTGCAGCCTAAGATGGCGAGCTTTGTCACTATACCACGTGCGCAGCTCGTTGGCCTTATCCCTCAGCTCCTGGTCCACGAGGTTGGTGGTTTTGCGCTCCTCTTGGGCCTTACTCCACCTTCGTCTATACCTCTCTTGGACGTTCTTGAACCCGGCAGCCATGGACTTCAGAAAGGAAAGATCCTCAGCTCTGGCAGTGGTGTCGTCGGCTCTAGTGGATCTCTGAGTAAGGGGGAGCAAGATCTGAGCTATCTCCTGCTACCTCTTAAGCTTGCATTGGATTTCCCCGAAGAAGAAAGGATGATGCAGCAGAGTAGCGTAAGTATTTCCCTCAGTTTTTGAGAACCAAGGTATCAATCCAGTAGGAGGCTACATGCAAGTCCCTCGTACCTACACAAAAGCAATAGCTCAACGCAACCAACGCGATTAGGGGTTGTCAATCCCTTCACGGTCATTTACGGGAGTGAGATCTGATAGAGATGATAGATAATATTTTTGGTATTTTTTATATAGAGATGCAAAGTGAAAAGTAAAAGGCAAAGTAAAAAGCAAAGCAAGATTAAAGTGATGGAGATTGATATGATGAGAATGGACCCGGGGGCCATAGGTTTCACTAGTAGCTTCTCTCAAGAGCATACGTATTCTACGGTGAGTGAACAAATTACTGTTGAGAAATTGACAGAATTGAGCATAGTTATGAGAATATCTAGGTATGATCATGTATATAGGCATCACGTCCGAGACAAGTAGACCGACTCCTGCCTGCATCTACTACTATTACTCCACTCATCGACCGCTATCCAGCATGCATATAGAGTATTAAGTTAAAAACAGAGTAACGCCTTAAGCAAGATGACATGATGTAGAGAGATAAATTCATGCAATATGAAATAAACCCCATCTTGTTATCCTCGATGGCAACGATACAATACATGCCTTGCTGCCCCTTCACATCCTTTGGGAAAGGACACCGCAAGATCGAACCCAAAGCTAAGCACTTCTCCCATGGCAAGAACTACCAATCTAGTTGGCCAAACCAAACAGATAATTCGAAGAGACTTGCAAAGATAACCAATCATACATAAACGAATTCAGAGAAGATTCAAATATTATTCATAGATAGACTTGATCATAAACCCACAATTCATCGGTCTCAACAAACACACCGCAAAAAGAAGATTACATCGAATAGATCTCCACGAGAGAGGGGGAGAACATTGTATTGAGATCCAAAAAGAGAGAAGAAGCCATCTAGTTACTAACTATGGACCCGAAGGTCTGAGGTGAACTACTCACACTTCATCGGAGAGGCTATGATGATGTAGAAGCCCTCCGTGATGACGGCCCTCTCCGGCGGAGCTCCGGAACAGGCCCCATGATGGGATCTCGTGGATACAGAAGCTTGCGACGGTGGAATTAGGTTTTTGGCTCCGTATCTGATCGTTTGGGGGTACGTAGGTATATATAGGAGGAAGAAGTACGTCGGTGGAGCTTCATGGGCCCCACGAGGGTGGGGGCGCGCCTGGGGGGTAGGGCGCGCCCCCCTACCTCGTGCCCACCTCAAAGCTTCCTTGGCGTAGGGTCCAAGTCTTCTGGGTCATATTCAGTGAGAAAATCACATTCCCGAAGGTTTCATTCCGTTTGGACTCCGTTTGATATTCCGTTTCTTCGAAACACTAGAATAGGCAAAAACAACAATTACATCTTTGGGCCTCCGGTTAATAGGTTAGTCCCAAAAATAATATAAAAGTGGAAAATAAAGCCCAATATAGTCCAAAACTGTAGATAATATAGCATGGAGCAATCAAAATTATAGATACGTTGGAGACGTATCGAGGCATCCCCAAGCTTAATTCCTGCCCGTCCTCGAGTAGGTAAATGATAAAAAGAGAATTTTTGATGTGGAGTGCTACTTGGCATAATTTCAACGCAAATCTTCTTAATTGTGGTATGAATATTCAGATTAGAAAGATTCAAGACAAAAGTTCATATTGACATAAAAATAATAATACTTCAAGCATACTAACAAAGCAATTATGTCTTCTCAAAATAACATGGCCAAAGAAAGTTATCCCTACAAAATCATATAGTCTGGCTATGCTCTATCTTCACCACACAAAGTATTTAAATCATGCACAACCCCCGTGACAAGCCAAGCAATTGTTTCACACTTTAACATTTTCAAAACTTTTTCGATCTTCACGCAATACATGAGCGTGAGCCATGGATATAGCACTTGTATGTGGAATAGAACGGTGGTTGTGGAGAAGACAAAAGGAGGGAAGATAGTCTCACATCAACTAGGCGTATCAACGGGCTATGGAGATGCCCATCAATAGATATCAATGTGAGTGAGTAGGGATTGCCATGCAACGGATGCACTAGAGCTATAAGTATATGAAAGCTCATCAAAAGAAACTAAGTGGGTGTGCATCCAACTCTCTTGCTCACGAAGACCTAGGGCAATTTTGAGGAAGCCCATCATTGGAATATACAAGCCAAGTTCTATAATGAAAAATTCCCACTAGTATATGAAAGTGACAAAATGAGAGACTCTCTATCATGGAAATCATGGTGCTACTTTGAAGCACAAGTGTGGTAAAAGGATAGTAACATTGTCCCTTCTCTCTTTTTCTCTCATTTTTTTATTTGGGCCTTTTTTATGGCCTCTTTTTTTGGGCCTTTTCCTTTTTTTATGGCCTCTTTTTTTTCGTCCGGAGTCTCATCCCGACTTATGGGGGAATCATAGTCTCCATCATCCTTTCCTCACTTGGGACAATGCTCTAAAAATTGATGATCATCACACTTTTATTTTTCTTACAACTCAACAATTACAACTCGATACTTAGAACAAATATGACTCTATATGAATGCCTCCGTGATGTGTACCGGATATGCAATGAATCAAGAGTGACATGTATGAAAGAATTATGAACGGTGGTTTTGCCACAAATACGATGTCAACTACATGATCATGCTAGCAATATGACAATGATGGAGCGTGTCATAATAAACGGAACGGTGGAAAGTTGGATGGCAATATATCTCGGAATGGCTATGGAAATTCCATGATAGGTAGGTATGGTGGCTGTTTTGAGGAAGGTATATGTTGGGTGTATGATACCGGCGAAAAGTGTGCGGTATTAGAGAGGCTAGCAATGGTGGAAGGATGGGAAAAAGTGCATATAATCCATGGACTCAACATTAGTCATAAAGAACTCATATACTTATTGCAAAAATCTAGAAGTTATCAAAGCAAAGTATTACGCGCATGCTCCTAGGGGGATAGATTGGTAGGAAAAGACCATCTCTTGTCCCCGACCGCCACTCATAAGGAAGATAATCAATAAATAAATCATGCTCCGACTTCATCACATAACGGTTCACCATACGTGCATGCTACGGGAATCACAAACTTTAACACAAGAATTTCTCAAATTCACAACTACTCAACTAGCATGACTCTAATATCACCATCTTCATATCTCAAAACAATTATCAAGCATCAATCTTTTCTTAGTATTCAACGCACTCAAAAGAAAGTTTCACAAATCTTGAACACCGAGTATATTATTATTAAGGAAATTACCATGCTATTAAGACTCTCAAAATAATCTAAGTGAAGCATGAGAGATCAATAGTTTCTTTAAAACAAATCCACCACCGTGCTCTAAAAGATCTAAGTGAAGCACATAGATCAAAATTATAACGCTCAAAAGATATAAGTGAAGCACATAGAGCAAAACTACATAGCTCAAAAGATATAAGTGAAGCACATAGAGTAATCTATCAAATTCCAATTCATGTGTGACTCTCTCAAAAGGTGTGTACAGCAAGTATGATTGTGTCACACTAACAAACAAAGACACAAATAATACAAGACGCTCCAAGCAAAACACATATCATGTGGTGAATAAAAATATAACTCTAAGTAAATTACCGATGGAAGTAGACGAAAGAGGGGATGCCTTCCGGGGCATCCCAAAGCTTTGAATTTTTGGTGTCCTTAGATTATCTTGGGCGTGCCATGGGCATCCCCAAGCTTAGGCTCTTGCCACTCCTTGTTCCATAATCCATCAAAAGAATTCACCCAAAACTTGAAAACTTCACAACACAAAACTCAATAGAAATCTCGTGAGCTCCGTTAGAGAAAGAAAACAAAAGACCACTTCAAGGTAATGTAATAAACTCATTCTTTATTTATATTGGTGTTAAAACTACTGTATTCCAACTTCTCTATGGATTATAAACTATTTTACTAGCCATAGATTCATCAAAATAAGCAAACAACACACGAAAAACAGAATCTGTCAAAAACAGAACAGTCTGTAGTAATGTGTAACTAACGCAAACTTCTGGAACTCCAAAAAATCTACCAAAATTGGACGACCTAGACAATTTGTTTATTGATCAGAAGCAATTGGAATCAGTATTTTATCACGTCCTGATGATTTTTAATAATTCGGGCACTGAGCGCAAAGTTTCTGGAAATTACAGCAAGATCAAATAACTATCATCCAAGAAGATCCAATAGGTCTAACTTGGCACAAACACTAATTGAAACACAAAACCACATACAGACAAAAGGTAGATGGGTTATTTATTTCTAAACAGAAGAAAAACATAAAAAACTAAAAATAAAATTGGGTTGCCTCCCAAGAAGCGCTATCGTTTAACGCCCCTAGCTAGGCATAAAAGCGAGGATAGATTTAGGTATTGCCATCTTTGGTAGGCAATTATTCAATGAGGCATCTATCTTTCTTATAGATTTCTTTCTTTCTAGTAATTATCAAACTTTTAGGCACAAGATTTTAAAATTCAGTTGTAGCAAATGGTTCCTTAATGTAGTAAAAAGATCGGGATGAATACTTATAGATTTAAGATCCACAATTTCCTTACTAGATGATTCACCCTTATTCTTAGGAACATACATAAGCTTGGCAATTTTAGTGGGAGGACTAGGAGTATTCTTTACGGAAGAAAAAGCGGTTCCCAACTTGGTAATGATACCCTCAATTTTATCGATTCGAGTGGAATCCAGATTTATTTTCTCATTAACCATAGGTTCCTTCTCCTTAATATTTTTCAAAGTCATTCCTACCTTAGATCCATATTGAGTAATTTGATTATGGATCTTTTTATCTAGATTGTCAATGGATTCAATGGTAGCAACTTTGTTTTCAATAATTTCAAGCCTTTGCATAACATGCCCCAAAGTTAACATAGTTCCATTAACCAAAAGAGGTGGTGAGCCAAATAAATCTATCATAGCATTATAAGAATCAAAGGTATGGCTACCCAAGAAATTCCCTCCGGTAATGGTATGAAGGATATATCTATACCAAGGACTAGCACCTATATTAAAATTGCGAAGAAGAACTGAAGTAGATTGCTTCTTGGTAGATTTATTTTGAGCATTGCAAATTCTATACCAAGCGTCTTCCAGATTTTCTCCCTCCCTTTGTTTAAAATTTAGGACTTCATTCTCGGGAGATAACGGAGAAGAAATAAGACTAGACATGACGACAAGGCAAGCGAGAAAAAGGCAAACAAAGAAAGAGAAGGAGAAGGAGATTGGGAGAAAGAGGGCGAATAAAATGGCAAGGGTGAAGTGGGGGAGAGGAAAACGAGAGGCAAATGGCAACTAATGTAATGCGAGAGATAGGGATTGTGATGGGTACTTGGTATGTTGACTTTTTGCGTAGACTCCGCAAGAACGGCGCTAGAAATTCTTCTTGCTACCTCTTGAGCTTGCGTTGGATTTCCCCGAAGAGGAAAGGATGATGCAGCAGAGTAGCATAAGTATTTCCCTCAGTTTTTGAGAACCAAGGTATCAATCCAGTAGGAGGCTACACGCAAGTCCCTCGTACCTACACAAAAACAATAGCTCAACGCAACCAACACGATTAGGGGTTGTCAATCCCTTCACGGTCACTTACAGGAGTGAGATCTGATAGAGATGATAGATAATATTTTTGGTATTTTTGATATAGAGATGCAAAGTGAAAAGTAAAAGGGAAAGTAAAAAGCAAAGCAAGATTAAAGTGGTGAAGATTGATATGATGAGAATAGACCCGGGGGCCATAGGTTTCACTAGTGGCTTCTCTCAAGAGCATACGTATTCTACGGTGGGTGAACAAATTACTGTTGAGCAATTGATGAATCGAGCATAGTTATGAGAATATCTAGGTATGATCATGTATATAGGCATCACGTCCGAGACAAGTAGACCGACTCCTGCCTGCATCTACTACTATTACTCCACTCATCGACCGCTATCCAGCATGCATCTAGAGTATTAAGTAAAAAACAGAGTAACGCCTTAAGAAGGATGACATGATGTAGAGAGATAAATTCATGCAATATGAAATAAACCCCATCTTGTTATCCTCGATGGCAACGATAAAATACGTGCCTTGCTACCTCTTCTGTCACTGGGAAAGGACACCGCAAGATCGAACCCAAAGCTAAGCACTTCTCCCATGGCAAGAACTACCAATCTAGTTGGCCAAACCAAACGGATAATTGAAGAGACTTGCAAAGATAACCAATCATACATAAAAGAATTCAGAGAAGATTCAAATATTATTCATAGATAGACTTGATCATAAACCCACAATTCATCGGTCTCAACAAACACACCGCAAAAAGAAGATTACATCGAATAGATCTCCACGAGAGAGGGGAGAACATTGTATTGAGATCCAAAAAGAGAGAAGAATCCATCTAGCTACTAACTATGGACCCGAAGGTCTGAGGTGAACTACTCACACTTCATCGGAGAGGCTATGATGATGTAGAAGCCCTCCGTGATGACGACCCTCTCTGGCAAAGCTCTGGAACATGCCCCTTGATGGGATCTCGTGGATACAGAAAGTTGCGGCGGTGGAATTAGGTTTTTGGCTCCGTATCTGAGCGTTTGGGGGTACGTAGGTATATATAGGAGGAAGAAGTACGTTGGTGGATCTTTGTGGGCCCCACGAGGGTGGGGGCGCGCCTGGGGGGTAGGGCGCGCTCCCCTACCTCGTGCCCACCTCGAAGCTTCCTTGGCGTAGGGTCCAAGTCTCCTGGGTCATATTCGGTGAGAAAATCACGTTCCCGAAGGTTTCATTCCGTTTGGACTCCGTTTGATATTCCTTTTCTTTGAAACACTTTGAAATAGGCAAAAACAACAATTACAGGGCTGGGCCTCCGGTTAATAGGTTAGTCCCAAAAATAATATAAAAGTGGAAAATAAAGCCCAATATAGTCCAAAACAGTAGATAATATAGCATGGAGCAATCAAAAATTATAGATACGTTAGAGACGTATCATCTCCTCGTTAAAGTTTGTTCCCATGGTACAAGATGAACTTGGGGCTCCAAGTTCATGCTGAGAGATGACCAGCTGCATGTTGCTTGGCGGGATCTGCAAAGTTGCTACTGCTGCTGGTTGTTTGGCGGGGTCTCGTGTGACATTGAGAATAGGTGCCTCGTCCACGTCCATCCCGCCAGGGTCGGGCTTGTTGTTGTCGGATCCCTCCGGTTCCTCGGGAACTTCCCTGATGTCCCTGGCAACTTACACAAGACCCTCTGCGGTAGCAATCTTGGTGGCTTCCTCAGCGGCGTCCTTTGTTATGATGGCCACCTCCATAAGTTCTTCACCAACCTCGGGGGCCGAAGCTGTGGATTGGGCCAGAGGCGAAGACAGAGTAAGATACAAGATTATAAGCCTAGTTCAAGAAAATAAATGCTTAAAGGAAGCATGCGAAGACCGGAGATTTATTCGTTGGCATCTGTTGAGGTGGGACATTTCCTTCCCTGGCAACATGGGTTGTCGGCGCACGGTCGACATCTCCTTCGTTGGTCAAGACAAGCTGCATGCGAACGGGCTCGTCGGTGGTGGCCTTTGCCGGGGACGCACTCTTTGGGATGGTGGTTGACGGGGAGCCATAGCGGGATCAACTTCATAGCACTTTTCCCCTTGGCGGTCCTCTACCATCTCCTCATCAAGATCAGGAGGAGGGACTTCAGTACTAGCACCGGTGGACAGAGTTGGCACCACGTTCTCCCATAGAGGGCTGGACTGGGGGGTTGGTTGTAATGGGTTCGCCTATTATAGCCCCCTGCCCGACACTTTTCATAGGACTTGGTTCTGCCGCAGACTTGGCCCGTTTCATCCGACGCTCAAGCGGCTTTGCATCTCTGGAACACAGAAGGAAGCAGATGAGAATGACAGATAAGACAAAAAATTGAGATATGTTAAAAGGGAAATAAGGTTTGCTTACTCTTTATCAGACTCGGGAAGTACATCTAAGTCGTACTTGGGAGGCGGGGGCGATTCCCTAGCCCTCTTGATGGCTGGAGAAGGTGAGCTTGCCGGCTGGGGAGGCTCACTTCCCCCGGCAAGTTCTTGTTGAGAAGATGAGGCCTTGGATTTGGGGCCTCGAGCGGGTTGCTGGCGTACCACCACCTGGAGGCCGATCTTGGTGGTCGATTTCTTCGCCACGGGGGCAATTCGCAGCGGGGAAGTGGCCACCGGCTCTTGGCTAGTGTCGGTGTCAAAACCGGCGGATCTCGGGTAGGGGGTCCTGAACTGTTCGTCTAGGATCGATAGTAATAGGAGACGGGGGACACGATGTTTACCCAGGTTCGGGCCCTCTCTATGGAGGTAATACCCTACTTCCTGCTTGATTGATCTTGATGAATATAAGTTACAAGAGTTGATCTACCACGAGATCGTAATGGCTAAACCCTAGAAGTCTAGCCAATGTGAATATGGTAATGAGTATCTGCCTATCCGGACTACGCTCTCCGGTTTATATAGACACCCGAGAGATCTAGGGTTACATGGGGCCGGTTACATCAGAGGGAATCTTCATAGTCGGTTGCCAAGCTTGCCTTCTTCGCCAAGTAGAGTCCAATACGGACACAGGTACAATCTTCGGTCTTCATTTCTTCACAGCCCATCAGTCCGGCCCAATGAATAACAGGCCGGACGCCGAGGACCCTGAGGGAGTCCTGGATTAGGGGGTCCTCGGACAGCCGGACTATATACTTTAGCCAGACTGTTGGACTATGAAGATACAAGATTGAAGACTTTGTCCCATGTCCGGATGGGACTCTCCTTGGCGTGGAAGGCAAGCTTGGCAATACGGATACGTAGATTTCCTCCCTTGTAACCGACTCTGTGTAACCCTAGCCCCCTCCGGTGTCTATATAAACCGGAGGGTTTAGTCCGTAGGACAACAACAATCATACCGTAGGCTAGCTTCTAGGGTTTAGTCTCTATGATCTCGTGGTAGATCAACTCTTGTAATACTCATATCATCAAGATCAATCAAGCAAGAAGTAGGGTATTACCTCCATCGAGAGGGCCCGAACCTGGGTAAACATCATGTCCCCCGCCTCCTGTTACAATCTGCCTTAGACGCACATTTCGGGACCCCCTACCCGAGATCCGCCAGTTTTGACACCGACATTGGTGCTTTCATTGAGAGTTCCACTGTGTCGTCGTGATAAAGGCTTGATGGCTCCTTCGATCATCGACAATGATGCGATCGTGGGCGAGGTTTTCCTCCCCGGACAGATCTTCGTATTCGGCGGCTTTGTACTACGGGCCAACTCGCTTGGCCATCTGGAGAAGATCGAGAGCTACACCCCTGGCCATCAGGTCAGGTTTGGAAACTTGAACTATACTACCGACATCCGCGGAGACTTGATCTTCGACGGATTCGAGCCAATGTCAGGTGTGCCGCACATTCACGACGAGCATGACTTAGCTCTGCCATCGGACAGTATTCGGGAGATCACACCTGCAACTACTCCGGCCTTCAATCCGGAACAGATTGCGCCGTCCGCGGATGGGTGGATGGACCCTGCCACGAAGGCCGCGCACTCAGCGGCGATAGAGCCGAATGCGGACTTCACTTCCTATAAGACCCGTGTTACCGGACACTTGGATTCGTCCCCGGCCACGGGCTCCGAGCCGCCTGCGTCCGTGCCTATCGAATGTCACTGGGCACCGATTATGGAGTTTTCCTCCGCGGATATCTTTCAGCACTCACCACTGGGCGGCATGCTAAACTCATTGAGGTCTCTCTCCTTGTCAGGAGACCCTTGGCCGAACTATGTCCAGCTAGAGTGGGGTGCAGACGACGAAGAAATTCGCTCCCCACCCACCACCCACTTAGTAGCCAGTGTCGACGATTTAACCGACATGCTCGATTTCGGCTCCGAAGAAATCGACGGTATGGACGATGATGCAGAGATTTAACAGAACCACCGCCATTGTATACCGGACTGCCACCTCATCATATGATATATACATGGTGGACACCCCCAAAGAAGGCGATGGCAATAAGACAACGGAGGATAATCCCTCCAAGAAGCAATCCAAGTACCGGCGTCAGCGGCGCTGCTCTAAGTCACGCCATAGCAAAAGCAGCGATATCGGCACAAGAGACAATAACGCTCCGGATAGTGCCGAAGATGACGACAATCCCCTCCAGCCAAACCTCGAGCGGGAGGATGAACAAGCTAGCCCTCCAGAACAGGAAGCAGGCGGAGAATCAGAGGATGACAATTACATGCCTCTCTCCGAAGACGAGGTGAGCCTCGGTGACGATGAATTTATCGTGCCTGAAGATCCCATCGAGCAGGAGCGCTTCAAGCGCCGGCTTATAGCCACTGCAAACAGCCTGAAGAAAAAGCAACAACAACTTCGAGTTGACCAAGACCTGCTAGCGGATAGATGGACCGAGGTCCTGGCGGCCGAGGAATACGAACTCGAACACCCAACCAAGAGTTACCCAAAGTGCAGGTTGCTATCCTAACTCGAGGAGGAAGCATTAAAACCTACATTACCAGCGTATGATGAGGCTGATCGGTCACCTCGTGGCCGAGACAGAGTGGCATATTAGCCCGAAGTCTAGCCCGCACCCCGCCGCCATTCAAACAAAAATGTCAAGGCCCGGGGCAACACGCGGGACCTGCGAGACGTATTGGAAAACAAAGCAGGACATACAAGATCGATCTACGGATCACGGGTCATACTAACGCTGCGTGATTTATGATCGCCACGCCGGATACACTAAAGGCAAATCCGCCGGGCCTAATACAGCAGACATAAGACTCGTATGAACTGCTGCCGTGACATAGCCCGCATGCAGGCGCCACACACCCCTATGCTTCACCGATGAAGTAATGGATCATTAATTCCCAGAAGGATTCAAACCCGTGAACATTGAGTCACACGATGGCACAACAGACCCCATGGTATGGATCGAGGATTTCCTCCTCCACATCCACATGGCCCGCGGTGACGATCTACATGCCATCAAGTACCTCCCACTAAAACTCAAAGGACCAGCTCGGCATTGGCTGAATAGCCTGCCAGCAAACTCCATTGGCAGTTGGGAGAATTTGGAAGATGCATTCCTTGACAACTTCCAGGGCACTTATGTGCGACCACCAGATGCTGATGACTTGAGCCACATAACCCAACAGCCTGGGGAATCGGACAGGAAATTCTGGACTCGGTTCCTAATTAAAAAGAACCAAATTGTCGACTGTCCGGATGCCGAGGCCTTAGCGGCATTTAAACATAACATCTGGGACGAGTGGCTCGCCCGACACCTTGGCTAAGAGAAGCCGAAGTCCATGGCAGCCCTCACGACAGTCATGACCCGCTTTTGCGCGGGCGAGGACAGCTGGCTGGCTCGCAGCAATAACACATCAAGAAATCCTGGCAATTCAGATGCCAAAGATACTAATGGCAGACCATGTCGCAACAGACACAAGCGCCGCAACAACGGCAACGACGCCGAAGACACGATTCAGTGGCTCTAAATCCGGTCAGCGGAAAAAGCCGTTCAAAAGAAGCAATCCGGGCCCGTCCAGTTTGGACCGCATACTCGATCGCTCATGTCAAATTCATGGCACCCCCGATAAGCCAGCCAATCACACCAACAGAGAATGTTGGGTGTTCAAGCAGGCCGGGAAGTTGAATGCCGAAAACAAGGACAAGGGGCTGCATAGCGACGACAAGGAGGAGCCTCGGCCGCCGAACACAGGAGGACAGAAGGGGTTCCCTCCTCAAGTGAAAATGGTGAACATGATATACGCAACCCATATTCCCAAGAGGGAACGGAAGCGTGCACTAAGGGACGTCTATGCGATGGAGCCAGTCGCCCCAAAGTTCAACCCATGGTCCTCTTGTCCGATCACCCTCGATCGCAGGGACCACCCCACTAGTATCCTTCATGGCGGAACTGCCGCATTGGTCCTTGACCCCATCATCGACGGATTTCACCTCACTCGAGTCCTTATGGACGGTGGCAGCAGCCTGAACCTGCTCTATCAGGATAAGTGCACAAAATGGGCATAGACCCCTCGAGGATCAAACCCACCAAAACCACCTTTTAAGGTGTAATCCCGGGTGTAGAGGCTGTTGCACGGGCTCAATCACACTGGAAGTGGTCTTCAGATCTCCGGACAACTTTCGAAGCAAGGAGTTAATCTTCGATATCGTCCCCTTATGCAGCGGCTATCACGCACTGCTCGGACGAATCGCATTTGCCAGATTCAATGCGGTACCGCATTACGCATACCTCAAACTCAAAAAGCCAGGACCACGCGGGGTTATAACAGTTAATGGAAACACAGAGCGCTCGCTCCACACCGGAGGAGCACACGGCGGCCCTCGCAGCAGAATGATAACCCACAAGTGTAGGGGATCACAACAGCTTTCGAGGGTAGAGTATTCAACCCAAATTTATTGATTCGACACAAGGGGAGCCAAAGAATATTCTCAAGTATTAGCAGTTGAGTTGTCAATTCAACCACACCTGGATAACTTAGTATCTGCAGCAAAGTATTTAGTAGCAAAGTAATATGATAGTGGTGGTAACGGTAATAAAAGTAACAACAACAAAAGTAATATTTTTGGTATTTTGTAGTGATTGTAACAGTAGCAACGGAAAAGTAAATAAGCGAGAACTAGTATAGGAAAAGCTCGTAGGCATTGGACCGGTGATGGATAATTATGCCGGATGCGGTTCATCATGTAACAGTCATAACATAGGGTGAGGGTGATACAGAACTAGCTCCAATTCATCAATGTAATGTAGGCATGTATTATGAATATAGTCATACGTGCTTATGGAAAAGAACTTGCATGACATCTTTTGTCCTACCCTCCCGTGGCAGCGGGTCCTAATGGAAACTAAGGGATATTAAGGCCTCCTTTTAATAGAGTACCGAACAAAGCATTAGCACATAGTGAATACATGAACTCCTCAAACTATGGTCATCACCGTGAGTGGTCCCGATTATTGTCACTTCGGGTTGCGGATCATAACACATAGTAGGTGACTATTGACTTGCAAGATAGGATCAAGAACACACATATATTCATGAAAACATAATAGGTTCAGATCTGAAATCATGGCACTCGGGCCCTAGTGACAAGCATTAAGCATAGCAAAGTCATACCAACACCAATCTCAGAACATAGTGGATACTAGGGATCAAACCCTAACAAAACTAACTCGATTACATGATAGATATCATCCAACCCATCACCGTCCAGCAAGCCTACGATGGAATTACTCACGCACGGCGGTGAGCATCATGAAATTGGTGATGGAGGATGGTTGATGATGATGATGGCGACGAATCCCCCTCTCCGGAGCCCCGAACGGACTCCATATCAGTCCCCAAGAGGTTTTAGGGTTTGGCAGCGGCTCCGTATCATAAAATGCAATTATTTCTTCTCGATTTTTTTCTCCCCGAAAGCAAATATATAGAGTTGGAGTTGGCGTCGGAGGAGCTCCAGGGGGCCCACAAGGTAGGGGGGGAGCGCCCTAGGGGCGCAGGCGCGCCCCCCACCCTCGTGGACAGGTGGTGGGCCCCCTGGCCTTCATCTTTTGCAAGGATTTTTTTATTTCCGAAAAGTTGTTCGGTGAAGTTTCAGGTCATTCCGAGAACTTTTGTTTCTGCACATAAATAACAGTATGACAATTCTGCTGAAAACAACGTCAGTCCGGGTTAGTTTCATTCAAATCACGCAAATTAGAGTCCAAAACAAGGGCAAAAGTGTTTGGAAAAGTAGATACGTCGGAGACGTATCAACTCCCCCAAGCTTAAACATTTGCTTGTCCTCAAGCAATTCAGTTGATAAACTGAAAGAGATAAAGAAAAAGTTTTACAAACTCTGTTTGCTCTTGTTGTTGTAAATATGTAAAGCCAGCGTTCAAGTTTTCAGCAAAGATCATGACTAACCACATTTGCAATAACTCTCTGGTCTCATGTTTACTCATATCAATAGCATAATCAACTAGCGAGCCATAATAATAAATCTCGGATGACAACACTTTCTGAAAACAATCATGATATAATATAACAAGATGGTATCTCACTAGCCCTTTCTGAGACCGCAAACATAAATGCAGAGCACCTTTAAAGATCAAGGACTGACTAGACATTGTAATTCATGGTAAAAGAGATCCAATCATAGTCATACCCAATATAAATTAATTGTAATGGATGCAAATGATAGCTGAGCTCTCCAGCTAGTGCTTTTAATAAGAGGGTGATGACTCAACATAAAATTAAATAGATAGGCCCTTCGCAGAGGGAAGCAGGGATTTGTAGAGGTGCCAGAGCTCGGTTTTGAAATAGAGATAAATAATATTTTGAGCGGCATACTTTCACTGTCAACATAACAACTAAGAGATGGTGATATCTTCCATGCTACACACATTATAGGTGGTTCCCAAACAAAATGGTAAAGTTTATACTCCCCCTCCACCAACAAGCATCAATCCATGACTTGCTCGAAACAACGACTGTCTCCAACTAGCAACAGTCCCAGGGGGAGTTTTGTTTGCAATTATTTTGATTTAGTTTGCATAAAGCATTTGACTGGGCATCCCGGAGACCAGCCATTTTCTCGTCAATGAGGAGCGGAGTCCACTCCTCTTGAGAATAACCCGCCTAACATGGAAGATAAGGGCAACCCTAGTTGATACATGAGCTATTCGAGCATACAAAACAGAATGTTTATTTGAAGGTTTAGAGTTTGGCACATACAAATTTACTTGGAACGGCAGGTAAATACCACATGTAGGAAGGTATGGTGGACTCATATGGAATAACTTTGGGGTTTAAGGGATTGGATGCACAAGCAATATTCCCGCTTAGTACAAGTGAAGGCTAGCAAAAGACTGGGAAGCGACCAATTAGAGAGCGACAACAGTCATGAACATGCATTTGAATTAATAAACATTGGACGCAAGCATGAGTAGGATATAATCCACCATGAACATAAATATCGTGAAGGCTACGTTGATTTGTTTCAACTACATGTGTGAACATGTGCCAAGTCGAGTCACTTAAATCATTCAAAGGAGGATACCACCCCACTATACCACATCACAACCATTTTAATAGCATGTTGGCACGCAAGGCAAACCATTATAACCCATAGCTAATCAAGCATGGCATGAGCAACTATGATCTCTAATTGTCATTCCAAACATGTTTATTCATAATAAGCTGAATCAGGAACGATGAACTCATCATATTTACAAAAACAAGAGAGGTCGAGTTCATACCAGCTTTTCTCATCTCAGTCAGTCCATCATATATGATCATAATTGCCTTTCACTTGCATGACCGAACGATGTGAATAATAATAAGAGTGTACGTGCATTGGACTAAGCTGGAATCTGCGAGCATTCAATAAACAGGAGAAGACAAGGCAATATGGGCTCTTGGTTAAATCAACAATAATGCATATAAGAGCCACTTCAACAATTTAACTATGGTCTTCTCCTATCGACCCCCAAAGAAAAGAAAAGAAAAGTATTTACACGGGAAAGCTCCCAACAAGCAAAAGAAGAACGGGAAATCTTTTTGGGTTTTCTTTTAATTATTACTACGACAACAAGAAAAGTAAACTAACTAAAAATTACTCTATTTTTTTTTGTTTTTGTTAAGGTTTAACAAACACACAAAAAGAAAGCAAGAAAAAAGAAAATAAACTAACATGGATATTACAGTGAAAAAGTATGAGCACCGACATCTAGCAATGAGTGTGTATGAACATAAATGTAATGTCGGTGGGAAATACGTACTCCCCCAAGCTTAGGCTTTTGGCCTAAGTTGGTTCATTGCCAGGGATGGCCTGGCGGATATCCGTAGGTGTAGCTGGGGTCGTACTGTGATGCAGCGTTTATCGCCTCATGAGCTGCAGCGTGGCGGCGGGCTGCCTCTGCTCTCCTCTCGTACTCATCTGCCTCCTCTCTGGTAATAATATATCTTCCGTTTGCCTGGTAATCAAAGAAGGCAGGAGCAGGGAGAGTAACACGAACGACACGCCGTTTGTCAAAGATTAGTCGATATTGGAGAGGTGATTCATTCCTCTCGACAAACTGGTGGTGGACCATAGAATTAAAATCTAAATAAGTAGGAGGCAACTCCATATCATCCTCACGAACGTCCACATCAAGAAAATCAGCTAAGCGAGTTGCATAAATTCCTCCAAAGAAATCTCCATTAAATCTATTATGATGCAACCTACGTGCAACAATGGCTCCCATATTATAAGATTGGTCTCCTAACACAGCACTCCTGACAATACTGAGATCAGGGACACACATGTGACATGCTTCATCTTTACCATTTATGCATCTACCTATGAAGAGAGCAAAATAATGTATAGTAGGATAATGAATGCTCCCTATGGTAGCTTGTGTTATATCTCTAGATTCCCCTATAGTTATACCAGCAAGAAAGTTTCTAAATTCAAATTTACGAGGATCACTAGCACTACCCCATTGTGGAAGTCTGCAAGCAGAAGTAAAATCCTCTAAGTCCATGGTATAAGATTTGTCATAAAGATCAAACATGACAGTTGGAGAATTACGTGAAGATGAAAATTCAAACCTCCTCACAAATGAACTAGTGAGTTGATGGTACTGGGGCATTTGTCTGCCTCAAAGCTCACAAGATCGGCGCTACACAAATAGGCATTAAATTCCTCTTTGATTCCCGCTCGATCCATAATTTTCTGAAGGCCACTCACAAGGCCGCACTGGGGCGTCTCTTGGTGGCTCATCGTCAGCATCACTCATTGCAAGCTTGGGTCCTTGCTTCCTTGAAGAACCACCTTGGAACATTTTCCTAAGCATATTGCTTCCTCTGAAAAATTTCTGAAAATTTTAGTAACTTCAAACAAAAGTGAACCAAGCTCAACAAAATTGATAGCAACTACTCCAACAAGTGCCTAGAGGATATATCATGCATTAGGACTACTTGGAACCATATACATTTGACATTCAAGCTCAAGAACATGGTCACCTAGGCAGCACAAATTTGCAATGAATAAAGCACTAGAGCAAAAACTAATTGGACCAATGGAGGAGTCACATACCAAGGAACAATCTCCCCAAGCAGTTTTGTGAAAGGTGCTTTGAGCAAGGAGATAGAAAATCGCAGCAAAATGAGCTAGAACTCGTGCTTGAGCTAGATATTCATGTGTGTGGGAGGAAGAAGAACTGTATGGGTGCAGGAATAAGTGGAGGAGGGCCACCGTGGGCCCACGAGACAGGGGGGCGCGCCCTGGGGGGTAGGGCGCGCCCTCCACCCTCGTGGCGAGGTGGTTCACCCCCCTGGTGTGTTCTCAGTTCCATAAATCCTCAAATATTCTAGAAAAAAAATCATAGTTCATTTTCAGGGCATTTGGAGAACTTTTATTTTCGGGGTATTTTTATATTGCACGGATAAATCGTAAAATGCATGTAAAAATACTATTTTTACTTTATTTCAACTAAATAATGTAAAGTAGAGAGAGGGTACTGAAGGTTGTGCCTTCTAGTTTCATCCATCTCATGCTCATCAAAAGGAATCCACTAACAAGGTTGATCAGGTCTTGTTAATAAACTCATTCCGAATAGCATGGAACCGGAGAAATTTCGAATAACAATATGTTACCTCAACGGGGATATGCACATACCCTATAATAAGAATATCATATTTCTTCTTGACAGTAGGCAGAGGAAATTCAAAACCTCCAAATATAATCGATGGAATTTTTCCAATAGAGTTGATACTATGAACTTGAGGTTGTTTCCTCGGAAAGTGTACCGTACGCTCATTACCATTAACATGAAAAGTGACATTGCCTTTGTTGAAATCAATAACAGCCCTTGCAGTATTCAAAAAAGGTCTTCCAAGAATAATAGACATACTATCGCCTCCTCGGAATATCAAGAATAACAAAGTCCGTTAAAATAGTAACGTTTGCAACCACAACAGTATATCCTCACAAATACCGACAGTGTATAGCAGTTGATTTATCAGCCATTTGCAAAGATATTTTAGTAGGTGTCAACTTATTCAAGTCAAGTCTACGATATAAAGAGAGAGGCATAACACTAACACTGGCTCCAAGATCACATAAAGCAGTTTTAACATAGTTACTTTTAATGGAGCATGGTATAGTTGGTACTCCTGGATCTCCTAGTTTCTTTGGTATTCCACCCTTAAAAGTATAATTAGCAAGCATGGTGGTAATCTCAGCTTTCGGTATCTTTCTTTTATTTGTAACAATATCTTTCATATATTTAGCATAAGGATTCATTTTGAGCATATCACCAATCGCATATGCAAAAAGATAGGTCTAATCATTTCAAAGAAAGCGCTCAAAATCCTCATCATCCTTTTCTTGGATGGTTTGGGAGGAAAAGGCATGGGTTTCTGAACCCATGGTTCCCTTTCTTCACCATGTTTCCTTGCAACAAAGTCTCTCTTATCATAACGTTGATTCTTTGATTGTGGGTTATCAAGATCAACAGGAGGTTCAATTTCTACATCATTATCATTACTAGGTTGAACATCATCATGAACATCATCATTAGCATTTTCATTAGGTTCATGTTCATTACCAGATTGTGTTTCAGCATCAGAAATAGAGATATCATTTGGATTATCGTGTGGTTCAAAGAATAGGTTCACTAGAAGTTTGCAAAGTTCTATCATTTTTCTTTTTCTTCCTTTTAGAAGGACTAGGTGCATCAGTATTATTTCTCTGAGAATCTTGCTCAATTCTCTTAGGGTGGCCTTCAGGATACAAAGGTTCCTGAGTCATTTTACCAGTTCTAGTAGCCACTCTAATAGCATAATCATTTTTCTTACTATTCATTTCATTGAGAAAATCATTTTGAGCTTTAAGTACTTGTTCTACTTGAGTGGTAACCATAGAAGCATGTTTGCTAACAAGTTTAAGTTCACCTCTAACATTAGCCATGTAATCACCCAAGTGTTTAATCATATAAGTATTTTGTTTTAATTGTATACCAAAATAAGCATTGAAATCTTCTTGCTTAAACATAAAGTTATCAAACTCATCCAAGCATTGGCTAGCAATTTTAGTAGGAGGGATTTCAGCTCTATCATATCTATAGAGAGAATTTACCTTTACTACCTGTGTCGGGTTATCAAGATCATGAGGTTCTTCAATAGGTAATGGATCAAGATCATATGTTTCTTCAACAGGCGGTAGATTAAGACCATGTATTTCTTCAATAGGAGGTAAATTCTTAACATCTTCAGCTTTAATACCTTTTTCTTTCATAGATTTCTTTGCCTCTTGCATATCTTCAGGACTGAGAAATAGAACACCTCTCTTCTTCAGAGTTGGTTTAGGAATAGGCTCAGTACTTGGCTCAGGAGTTGGCTCAGGATGTGTCCAATTATTTTCATTTGTCAACATATTATTCAATAGAATTTCAGCTTCATCCGTGTTCTTTCCTAAAAAAGTAACCAACACAACTATCCGTAATCTCTGGAAGCATCGGTTAGTCCATTATAAAAGATATCGAGTATTTCATTTTTCTTAAGAGGATGATCGTGCAAAGCATTAAGTAACTTGAGAAGCCTCCCCAAGCTTGTGGGAGACTCTCTTCTTCAATTTGCACAAAGTTGTATATTTCCCTCAAAGCAGCTTGTTTCTTATGAGCAGGGAAACATTTAGCAGAGAAGTAATAAATCATGTCCTGGGGACTACGCACACAACCAGGATCAAGAGAATTAAATCACATCTTAGCATCACCCTTTAATGAGAACGGAAATATTTTAAGGACATAAAAGTAGCGAGATATCTCATCATTAGTGAACAGGGTGGCTATATCATTTAATTTAGTAAGATGTGCCACAACAGTTTGATTCATAGCCATGAAAAGGATCAGATTCAACCAAAGTAATTATATCAGGATCAACAGAGAATTCATAATCCTTATCAAGAATACGTATAGGTGAAGTAGCAAAAGGTGGTCAGGTTTCATTCTATTTCTAAGAGATTCTTTAGTCCATTTAACTAATAGCCTCTTGAGTTCATAACTATCTTTGCAAGCTAAAATAGCTGCAGAAGCTTCTTTATCAAAAACATAACCCTCAGGAATAACAGGCATATCTTCATCATCACTTTCATCAGTTTCAATAATTTCTTTCTCTCTAGCCCTAGCAATTTGTTCATCAAGAAATTCACTAAGGGCACAGTAGTATCAAGCATAGAAGTAGTTTCATCATAAGTATCATGCATAGCAGATAACATGCGACATATTAGAATGAATAGCAGAAGCAGGTTTAGGTGTCGCAAGCTTACTCATAACAGAAGGTGAATCAAGTGCAGAGCTAGATGGCAGTTCCTTACCTCCCCTCGTAGTTGAGGGATAAATTGTTGTCTTAGCGTCCTTCAAGTTCTTCATAGTGTCCAACAGATATAAATCCCAAGTGACTCAAAGAATAGAGCTATGCTCCCCGACAACGGCGCCAGAAATTAGTCTTGATAACCCACAAGTGTAGGGGATCGCAACAACTTTCGTGGGTAGAGTATTCAACCCAAATTTATTGATTCGACACAAGGGGAGCCAAAGAATATTCTCAAGTATTAGCAGTTGAGTTGTCAATTCAACCACACCTGGATAACTTAGTATCTGCAGCAAAGTATTTAGCAGCAAAGTAATATGATAGTGGTGGTAATGGTAATAAAAGTAACAACAACAAAAGTAATATTTTTGGTAATTTGTAGTGATTGTAACAGTAGCAACAGAAAACCAAATAAGCGAGAACCAGTATAGGAAAAGCTCGTAGGCATTGGACCGATGATGGATAATTATGCCGGATGCGGTTCATCATATAACAGTCATAACATAGGGTGATACAGAACTAGCTCCAATTCATCAATGTAATGTAGGCATGTATTCCGTATATAGTCATACGTGCATATGGAAAAGAACTTGCATGACATCTTTTGTCCTACCCCCGTGGCAGCGGGGTCCTAATGGAAACTAAGGGATATTAAGGCCTCCTTTTAATAGAGATCCGGAACAAAGCATTAGCACATAGTGAATACATGAACTCCTCAAACTATGGTCATCACCGGGAGTGGTCCCGATTATTGTCACTTCGGGTTGCCGGATCATAACACATAGTAGGTGACTATAGACTTGCAAGATAGGATCAAGAACACACATATATTCATGAAAACATAATAGGTTCAGATCTGAAAATATGACACTCGGGCCCTAGTGACAAGCATTAAGTATAGCAAAGTCATAGCAACATCAATCTCGTAACATAGTGGATACTAGGGATCAAACCCTAACAAAACTAACTCGATTACATGATAGATCCCATCCAACCCATCACCGTCCAGCAAGCCTATGATGGAATTACTCACGCACGGCGGTGAGCATCATGAAATTGGTGATGGAGGATGGTTGATGATGACGACGGTGAGGAATCCCCCTCTCCGGAGCCCCGAACGGACTTCAGATTAGCCCTCCCGAGAGGTTTTAGGGCTTGGCGGCGTCTGCATCGTAAAACGTGATTATTTCTTCTCCTTGATTTTTTCTCCCCGAAAGTAAATATATAGAGTTGGAGTTGGCGTCGGAGGAGCTCCAGGGGGCCCACGAGGTAGGGGGCGCCCTTTAGGGGGCAGCGCCTCACCTCGTGGGATGTGTGGTGGCCCCTGGACTTCATCTTTTGCAAGGATTTTTATTATTTCCGAAAAGTTGTTCCGTGAAGTTTCAGGTCATTCCGAGAACTTTTGTTTCTGCACATAAATAACACAAAGGCAATTCTGCTGAAAACAGCGTCAGTCTGGGTTAGTTTCATTCAACTCATGCAAATTAGAGTCGAAAACAAGGGCAAAAGTGTTTGGAAAAATAGATACGTCAGAGACGTATCACAGAAGCGCAAAGCAGCCTTATAAGGCAAACAACCAATTCGGCGAAAAAGACCCCGGACACCTTCAAGCGAGTCCGGAGTACCCCGCAGGAGGATCGCCAGGCACGTTTTGAGCTCGCCTAGCAATTCGGCCTCCGTCCTAGTCCCGGTCAAGTGGCGAAATTTGCGCCGCGCGTACATAATGACGCACTCAAGATACCATGGGCATAGGCAGAGGCACCGCTATGTCACGTCCCACAATGCGGCTCAACCACCCCAGGGGCCGTATACCTTTATCATTTTCTCTCTTTCAGGACCTTACTCTCTGTAAGCCCTTTCCGGCAGTCTAATTGTTGGACTCATCGCGGTAAGGAAATACCAAGGAAGCAAGACGGTCTGACGTACAAGGGAATCCCCAGGTGGTCTCTGATAACGATCGATATACCTGTTTTACATACCCATACGCAGCTTGCCCTTGGATAGGACATGTCAGATAGTCCTATTTTTTGCTTATTGGACTACTTGTCTCCGTAAGCTTTGACGTATTATTTAATAACAATGCATAGCATTAGCCTATTATTGCATTCCACTTTCTTTTTCTTCTTCTTTTTCCTTGTCTGCTTATTTACGACAAATTGCACCCATACATTCTAGTATGACCAGTGCGCCAGGGGCTTCAGTATACCCCATAACACGGCGTGAGAAGTCCGAACACTTTCGACAATGCGGCACCCCGAACTTATAGCATTATATGCATCAGCTCCGAATCATGTCTTGGGTTAATAGTTGGGTTTGCCCGGTTCCCAAGTTTGGTACCTTACGTTCCGCAATATCGGTAAGGTAGCACTGGAAGAACTACTGCGATTGTGTCCCGGTTCTTTCGGACGAGCACCTCGGTAGAGAAAGCCGAAAACTGACTGTCATGATGAGGCGAGAGCTGGTCGCTGTTCGAGAGGTCTCAAGTCCTTAAAGACTTTTTCCGCTTCGGGCGAGGAGTCGGCCTTGCCTGACTTAGGCGTATATAGCACTCCAAATTCGGCCTTCCGAATACTAGGGGCTTCACCAAAATTTAAAATTGTAGACTTCTATGGCTAAGTGAGAGTGATAAAGCTTTATAGTCCGATTGCCTGGTTCACAGTCAACACCTCCTTTGAAGGACCCAAAATTGGGATAAAGAGTGTTCAGGTTTATCCCAACACCTCAAGATTAGTTACATGGGGGCAAGTTGACCATCGCCAACTCTCAAATTTCATAAACGGCCGCACAGAAGGTAATATTTTAAATTAACAAGCATTGCATAGCGCAAATGAACTCGTTTCATATTACAGGATCACATGAGTACATTCATTCAAATATTACATCCTTAGCACATTCCTCCGCCACAAGGCGAGCACCCTTCAGGACACTGTCATAATACTTTTCGGGGTGGCGATGCTCCTTGCCTTCCGGTGGCCCCTCCTTCACCAGCCTTTTTCAAGGCCCAGGGCTTCGCCAAAGGCACCTTCGCCTCGGCAAAAGCCCTGCACGCACCCTCGGCGCAGATGGACCGCTTTATGACTTCAAACCATGGGCAAGGCATTCACAAGCCACCTCACTGCATCAAGTAGTTATCAGACAAGGGCTCGCCAGGCCACATCCGGACTACAAGACCCTTCATGGCCTATTCGGCCGCCTTGTGAAGCTCGACCAGTTGCTTCAACTGGTCGCTCAAGGGCATTGGGTGTTCGGTCCCAGTATACTGAGACCAGAACAACTTCTCCGTCGAGCTCCCCTCCTCAGCCCAGTAGAACTCCTCGGAATCCGACACACTGCGGGGTAGATCCGTGAACGCTCCTGGAGAGCTCCGAACTCGGGTAAGTAAAAAGAAAGTTTCCATCACATGCTTGCTTTGCATAATGAATGCCTTACCCGCCGCTATCTTCTTAACCGCCTCAATTTCCCGGAGGGCCTTTTGGGCTTCGGCCTTGGCATGTTGTGCGCTTTCGAGGGCCCTCGCAAGCTCGGACCCTTGCGTCTTAGAGTCAAGCTCCAAGGACTCGTGTTTGTTGACGAGAGCCTGGAGCTCTCGCTGCACCTCGCCTACTCGGGCTTCTTGCTTCTCTCGCTCGATGCGCTCCTTGGCCGCTTTGTCCTCGGCCTCAGATAGCGCCTTCTGCAGGGCCGCCACTTCGGTCGTGGCCCCTAGCAAAATTCATGACGATCCTATTATTCCAAAACCAAAATTTTCTTTATCAATACTCAGACGGGGTGTCACTTACCTTTGTTCTCTTCGAGCTGCCTCTTGATAAGGCCGAGCTCTTCCTTGGACCGCTCAAGGTCCCGCTTCAGTGTGGCGACCTCCGCAGTATGAGCGGCGGCGGCCAGCAGTGAAGCCTGCTTATTCACATAAACACATTATGATTAGACTCCTGCGATTGTTATTTGATCCTCTATTCGGCCTTTCTTCACGAACGCCAAACAGAGCATCAGGGGCTACTGTCTACACTGTAACATTTTCTTACAATTTGATTACTTACCTCAAAGCCGGTTAGGAGGCTGGCACATTACCAATCCGCTCTTGGATCGAATCCTTCTTGACTACCGCACTCATAATAGTGTGGTGCTCTTCGTTAATGGAAGCGCCGCGAAGCACTTCCAGCAAGTTGTCCGATGCCTCTGGATGGACAGAGGCCATTAGCACAGACGGCTTGCCCCCCTTATCAAGGGGTCTCCTGACAACATCCGGAACCACTGGAGGTTCCGGCGCCGTATTTGGCTTGGGGCTAGATTTGTTGCCCCGGTGTTGGGGCCTGTGGAGTCTTGCCCTCGTGACGCCCAACACCGAATGTCGCTTTGGGGCGCCCGAACTGTCTCCCTTGGTTATCTTCCCTTTGAGACAACACCTCGGCGTCGTCCGTAGGGCTGGGGGAGGAGGCGGTCAGGAGTGCATCGTTGTTCATATCTGACGGGCCCAAATAATCATGCGACAAAGACACGTCGATATGGGCTCGGGATGGACTGCATAATCATGCACGGCGTGATAAGAAACAGTACAATAAGACATACCAAGAATTATTATGGTATCTGGATACTCACGACTTCGCCAGGGGCTTGTCCGTGGGTAACCACTCCTCGTCGCTGAAAGCGGCCGTCGTGGAGCAGTCCGGGAGGAGGGTCCTTCCCTTCTTGGACCCTTTGGCCTCCCCTGATGGGGCGGCCTTCCTTTTCCTCGTTCTCCCCCCTACCGGGAGGGGGAGAACTTTCCTCTTCCTCCTCCTTGTTTTCGTTGGAGGAGTGCGCCTTGGTGTTTTCGGCGATGAGTCCGATGTAACCTTGCGCAGAGACCCTTCCTGGTCCCTCGTGGCCTTCTTCTTGGCCCTCTTCTCCCAAGCACCTCATAAGGCGCCGGAACCAAAGATCTCCGTTAGGAGAGCATCTGCTGGATCTTCGGGCAAGGGAGCCGGACAATCGATCTGCTCCGCTGTCGCTACCCAGTCCTGTTAAATGGCGTGGAGGCTTAGATCCCGCGCGTGGTTATACTGGGGAAAAGAACATCTTATGAGATATAAAAGACTTACCGGATTGGCAGGGCGCTTTGTGCTGAGTCCGTGGTCCTTGGTAAGGGGAGGAGGTACCTCGGCGCCCTTGAACAACACCTTCCAGACGTCCTTGTGCGTCGTGTCGAAGAGCTCTCGCAGTGTCTGGTGCTCGACCGGGTCAAACTCACACAAATTGAATGCCCGTGTTTGACACGGGAGGATCCGACGGAAGAGCATGACTTTGACCACGTTGATGAGCTTGATTTTCTTGCTCATCATGTTTTTGACGCATGTCTGGAGTCCGGTCAGCTCTACCGAGGAACCCCAGGATAGGCCTTCTCTTTCCAGGAGGTGGGCCGCATGGGGATTCTGGATCGAAATTCGGGGGCCGCCACCCAGTTGGTGTCGCGCAGCTCGGTGATGTAGAACCACCCCGATTGCCACCCCTTTACGGTCTCCACATAGGAGCCTTCGAGCCAGGTGACGTTGGGCATCTTGCCCACCATGGCACCTCCGCACTTCGCTTGCTGGCCGACCACCACCTTCGGTTTAACGTTGAAGGTCTTCAGCCACAAGCCGAAGTGGGGCTTGATGCGGAGGAAGGCCTCGCACACGACGATAAATGCCAAGATGTTGAGGATGAAATTGGGGGCCAGATCATGAAAGTCCATCCCGTAGTAGAACATGAGCCCACGGACAAACGAGTGGAGGGGAAATCCCAGTCCGCAGACGAAGTGGGTAACAAATACCACCCTCTCATGGGGTTCTGGAGTAGGGACGATCTGCCCCGCATCTGGCAGCCGGTGCGCGATATCCGGGGCCAGGTATCCGCCTTCCCAGAAGCTTTAGGATGTCCTCCTCCAGAACGGAGGAGACCATCCACTTGTCTAACGCCTCCGGACATGCTTGGAGTGGTTCGAGGAGAAAACACGAACTTGGGTGCCGGAGCTCGAAAAGCAAGAATGGATGAGCAAGGAGGAAGAAGGCGTGGGTGAAAAAGATGAATCCTTGTCCCTTTATAAGGGCGGAAGAAACTATGCGCCTCCCCACCTACCTGATAAACTCGCTTATTCCCCAAGTGTCGTAATTGATGGCGCGATTGGGTTACCCACACCCGTATTGATGAGAATCCCATGATAAGGGGGCATGATCTCTGCTTCGACAAGACGTGCCAAGAAAACCGCCTCGTAATATGTGCAGTGGCTGGTTGTGAAAAACGGTTAGAATAACCGGGCCGCGGTGTGATGTCATGCTGCAGAATGTGTCAGCAGATTAGATTTGTGGAAATATTATTCTCTCTATGGTGGTATGTGGAATTTGTTTTGCAGAGCCAGACACTATCCTTGTGTTCAGAATCTTCTCTGGAGTATTCGGAGGAGGAACCCACCTTGAAATGACGAAGACAATCTGCGTGCCGGACTCATCGTCATTGAAGCCTGGTTCAGGGGCTACTGAGGGGGTCCTGGATTAGGGGGTCCTCAGACAGCCGGACTGTTGGACTATGAAGATACAAGATTGAAGACTTCGTCCCATGTCCAGATGGGACTCTCCTCGGCGTGGAAGTCAAGCTTGGCAATATGGATATGTAGATCTCCTACCTTGTAACCGACTCTGTGTAACCCTAGCCCCTCCGGTGTCTATATAAACCGGAGGGTTTAGTCCAGAGGACAACAACAATCATACCATAGGCTAGCTTCTAGGGTTTAGCCTCTACGATCTCATGGTAGATCAACTCTTGTAATACTCATATCATCAAGATCAATCAAGCAGTGAAGTAGGGTATTACCTCCATCGAGAGGGCCCGAACCTGGGTAAACATCGTGTCCCCCGCCTCCTGTTACCATCCGCCTTAGACGCACAGTTCGGGACCCCCTACCCGAGATCCGCCGGTTTTGACACCGACACTGGTGCTTTCATTGAGAGTTCCACTATGTCGTCGCGATAAAGTCTTGATGGCTCCTTCGATCATTGACAATGATGCGATCCGGGGCGAGGTTTTCCTCCCCGGACAGATCTTCGTATTCGGCGGCTTCATACTGCGTGCCAACTCGCTTGGCCATCTGGAGCAGATCGAGAGCTACGCCCCTGGCCATCAGGCCAGGTTTGGAAACTTGAACTATACTGACGACATCCACGGAGACTTGATCTTCGACGGATTCGTGCCCATGTCAGGTGCGCCGCACAGTCACGACGAGCATGAGTTAGCTCCACCGTCGGACAGTGTTCGAGAGATCACACCTACAACTATTCCGGCCTTCAATCCAAAACAGATTGCACCGTCCGAGGACGGGTGGATGGACCCCGCCATGAAGGCCGCGCACTCAGCGGCGATAGAGCCGAATGCGGACTTCACTTCCTATGAGACCCGTGTTGCCGGACACTTGGATTCGTCCCCGGCCACAGGCTCCGAGCCGCATGCGTTCGTGCCTATCGAATCCGATCGGGCACCGATTATGGAGTTTTCCTCCGCGGATATCTTTCAGCACTCACCACTGGGCGACGTGCTAAACTCATTGAGGTCTCTCTCCTTGTCAGGAGACCCTTGGCCGAACTATGTCCGGCTAGAGTGGGATGCTATTTCCAACCATTGGCTAGCACGCCCCACGCCTCGGATGCGATTTTACCGCACGCCTTGTCAAGGCGTAGATCGTGTTAACTTATTCACGGATTTTCATTAATGCAAAGCGTGGTAACCCAATCGCCCCTCGGGTACAACTCTTTGGGGATAGGTAAGTTTCGAGACCCGTGGAGACGCCAAGATTTGGGGTCTTTATATAGGGACCCAGACTCGTCTTCTTCCTTTGCGCTTGCTCCTTCCTCAACCCCAGCCACCCCAAGTTCCAACCCTCGGGTTCCAATCGCCACCAGCCCTAATCATGTCTGAATCCAGCCATCCAGGCTGGTGGGTGGATACTTCTGTCACAGAGGAGGATATTGCAAAGCTCCGTGCAGCGAGGTATCTGACCCTAGAAATCCTTCATCGGCTTCCTGCACAGGGGCAGGTTACTCCTACCCCCAAATCCGGCGAGAGGGTAGTATTTGTGTCCCACTTTCTCCACGGGTTAGGGTTTGCGCTTAACCCCTTCGTCCGGGGGCTCATGTTCTACTATGGGCTCGATTTTCATGATCTGGCCCCGGACTCTATTCTCCTCATCTCGACATTTATCGTCACGTGTGAGGCCTTCCTCTGGACTCCTCCGCACTTTGGTTTGTGTCTCAAGACCATTGACGTGAGGCCGCAGGTGGCAGAGGAGGAACAGGCGGAGTGCGGCAGCGTTATAATAGGCAAGCTTGCCAGCGCGGTTTGATTTTGAAGGATCTTTCGCCAAGTCTTCCGACCTATGGCAGCAGGGGTGGTTTTATGTCAACGAGCCGCGGGGCTCTAAGTGGGCGGCTACGCCTGCTGCTCCGCCTGCCGCCCAATTCAGCTTGCTTCATGGATCAATAAGGGATTGACTGGGATCCGCCAATGAAGTGCAGACTCTACAAAAGTCGCATCCAAGCCTTACCGAGAAGGGCATCGGTCTTGTGAACGCTATTCAAGTAATGCTAGTCCTCCGGACCTGCCATGTTAGCGACGGCCTCCGTATGTGGGAGTTTAATCCAGAAGGGTGGCTGACTCTTCTGCACTTCTTCGCACCACGCATGAAGGAATGTGGAAATTATATTTCGGGAACGAGAGCAATGGCGGACACCACCGAAGATGTTGGCCTTGACTGTAATCATCCGGACACTGCGGTAAGTATCCAACCTCCAAACACCTTCCATCCAAGCATCTCTCGATAAGATACTGAACAATTCGTCCCTATACAGGACTGGATAAAGAAAGCGGTGTTAATTTGGTGTCCGGTGCCCCTTCCCGAAGACTTCAAGGCCCGCCTGCCGACGAGAATGTTGATTTTACACTGCACTGTGTGTCTCAGAGGGGTGGGGAGAGAGTGGGGAGCCCAGAGGTGATACCCGCCCTGAGGATGAATTAGACGCTGTGTTCGGGGAAACCGAAACCCTTTTGCCCAAGGGAAAAGGTACAGAGGAAGCCCTCCATGGCAAAAAGAGGGCCGCTTCCGAAGATCAGGAGGGGAAGCCTTCCAAGAGAGGAAAAATGCCACCGTCTGGCGGCTCGGGCCAGGCAGGCGATGCTGCCGTAGGGCTTTATGACGAGGACGACCCTCTGGCCAAACCATAAGAGAAGCTGGGGCACTTTAAACATACCTCATTCTTTTCCTATTAGTGAAGTAATCATCCGAAATATGTGCATCCACGCAGGTTAACGCCTGGTGTTTCTCAATCATCCTCCTCCTCGGGAGATCTTCTTCCAGAGATGATGGAGAGTGACACGCCTTCTCCGGCCTCCTCGCCCAGCAAGGCGGATGATTCCGAGGTATCGTCCCGGGGGGCTCCTCCCGATCGACAAGTAGTGCAGGAAACGAAGAAGACATTACCCGAAGGTGGTGCCTCTGTTACTCAGGGTTTGGGAATCAAGCATGACGGCCCCGAATTATCCGGTTTACAGCCGGGGACGATTCTAGAGGCGAGTGGGTGGATTCCTTCAAAGGAATGTCAGATTCGCGGCGGTTTCAAGACCCGTAAGCGCCGGAATGTCGACGACGTGTCATGACGAGCGTCCGTTTCGGAGGAACACCGTGCCTTGATGGTTACGGTGGTCAAAAAGGTTTTATCCGCGAAGAGCGGATTGAACGAGGCCTTCACGAGCCTCCTAAGGGGTTTTGAGGTTTGTGATGTAATTTTGCCAATGATATTTTATTGACAGAATGCACCTGTTGTATATGATGTAGCCCCTGAGACTCGGATTGCCTTCCAAAGGAAGCGATCGGAGGATCGAAAAGATATGCTCAGGTACTAACCTTGATTTTACTTGGAATACAGGCTGCCTCCCCTCCTGCGGCTACCCGAAATACGGAAGTGGCCGAACTACAGCGAAAGTTGGATATTGCGGAGGATGACATTGCATTGATCAACAGGCGTCTTGACGACTCGCAAGGTATAAATTTTGAGCATTCCTTACACAAATGTGCTTGTAATTTAAGCCTGACTCTAAAAAGAGTTTTATATGAAATGTGCATGAATGCAGATGGTGCTGCCGCCGTGGAGGCCCTTCAGGCGGAGCTAGCCTGTGCCAAGGAGCAAAGACCGGTTTAGTAATGCGTGCCGAAAAGGCATCGGCTGAGTTGAAAGTCGAACAAGCTGCACGACGCCAAGACAAGGAGAAGATGTCCACCATGGCGCATTTATTCAGAGAATGCGGCTAGTCAGCTGTAAACTTCTTGAGAAGGAAAATGAAGCCAAAACGGCTGAAATTGACAAGGCCTTACGAGAGGCGAGAGAAGCGTGGTCTGAATCCAGAGCGGCCCGTGAGGAGATCCGGCAAGCTGGGGAGATTCCGGCTGGCAAGCCCTTTTTGCTACAGACTAAGTTCGGCGATCCGAACTATGTTCAGCTTAGCCAAGTATGGAGTTTTCCGGACAAATTTTTGGACTTACCGAAGAGTTCTTCTGATGCGGCGCAGTTTTACCACACACAAGAGGGGTATGCAACGGAGAAGCTTTTCTGGTCACAATTCAGCGTGTCGAAGGGCCCTCTGTTGCTGAATGAACAGATGTCCCAAAGGCCGAAGCTTCATAGGATATCCGACGACGCCATGAAGAACATCATAATCCGGTTGTGGCCGAGTGAGCCTATTCCGAGTAGTTATTTTGTCCTGGTGCGGCGGCTTGTTGACGCGGTGCCACATATCGATGCTGTGAAGCAGTCATTGTGCATTGAGGGTGCACGGATGGCCTTCGCCCGAGTCAAAACATTTTGGGGAAAGATGAAGGCCATCGATGTTATGTGCAAGGAGTCCACCCAATGGCAAGGACCTTTATGAGTCGGAGCACTATTTTGAAGACGCCTTTAGAGGCCGCCCGCTTGAGAGAGGGTCAATGCTCGAAAGACATAATGTTTGAGTGATGTGTATAATGGTTGTAATGCATAACTTTATAGTTAATCTATTTTTATGTTTTACTCGAGAGCTTGTGTTCCTCCTGTGTGTCCGCTTTTAATGTGATCCGAAAGTTTTCCATTGTCGGCTTCACCCCTCAGAGGGAAGTATGGGGGTGTTCGGAAAAGCATTTAATTACTCTTTATCCAACGTCTTGGTCCGTGAAGGAGGTGATAATGCGGCGAACCAGGCAATCGGACTATAGGGCGTTAACACCTTCACTTAGCCATAGGAGTTCTATGGTGGGGCTACGACATAGCCCCTGGTATGTATACGACGCATTATAATATAGTGCCTTACATATGTTGATCTGAAAAAGATCCCTCCTATGAGATGGAGAATCACTAAAGATTCGAATAAGTCGTCAAGTGGTTGACCAGCTCTCGCCGCACCATGACAGTCAGTTTTCGGCTTTCTTTACTGAGGTGCTCATCTAGTCTAGGCCAGGGCACAATCGCAGTAGTTCTCCCTTTACTACCCTAGCCGATAGAACAGAACGTAGGGTAGCAAGCACAGGAGCCGGGCAACCCAACTATTGACCCAAGACAATGATTCGGAGCTGATGCATATAAGGCCGAACTTGCGACGCCGAAGTGCGCTTTAGAGCTGTTCGGACTTTTACTGACAACTCATTTGTTCCCATACCGAGCCTGGCAAAGTTATGCCGAGGTGCATCCGTAAAGCAGCCGCTAAGGCCGTACTTCATTGTTGAAAGAGTATGGAAGATTAGTTCGGATAAAAGTTTATCGAATAGAGCAATATGCCAATGATAAATTCATATAAAAAACCATGAACCCCGCTATTTGACATGCTCGGGGTCGGGAAAGGAGGAAACAAGGCATACTACAGGCTCGAAATAAAGAGTGTGGTCTTCAAAAAGTTGTTTTGGACCTCCTGTCGCACGCCCTCAAGGCGTCTGGCCCTGGGGAGGGTAATCCCAATGTAAGTAGCCCCTTTAGGTGAGTGTACGGATCCGAACTCCGAGAGAGTCCGTTGTAGATACTGTCTTTTTCGTCACCTGTTTTTATGAGATAATAGTGAAAAAAGAAAAAGGAAAACAGATAAAAAATGTTACGGGAGTGCTTGCAGGGCTGTCCGTATTGTGCTTCCGCCAATGCCCATGGTATCTTGAGTGAGTAGTGATGCACGCGCGGTGTAAATCTTGCTGGTACATGAGGTGGTTGGCGGAAGCCGAACTGCTATTTCTGTTCCGGGAGTGGTTGAACTTCAGAGGGAAACTATTTGTGGCCCCTGGTGTTCGGCTGGTGAGCCGCTCCGTCGTCTTTATCGCCTGGTGGCCTCCAACCCTTGTGCTCGGTGTTAAGCTTGCCTTCCTGCTTGAAGACCCAACAGTTTCTGTTGGCACGATTGGTTGGCTTATCAGGGTGACCGTGAATCTGACAAGGTCGGTCCAATATCCTGTCAAGGGTGGATGGTCCATCCTGGTTTGCCTTTAATGGCTTCTTCCGTTGACCGGGTTTCGGATTGTGAAATCCGGCGTTGACCGTTGTGTCACATAATCTTTCATTATTATTGCGACTGTTGTGTTCGGTTTGTCATGGCTTGCCGTTGCCGTCTCGGATTTGGAAGTGCCCGGTTCGCTGGCGTTGTTGCTTTTACGAGCGAGCCAGTTGCCTTCTCCCACACAAAAGCGAGTCATTAGAGTGGTGAGGGCTGTCATGGATTTAGGTCCTTCCTGCCCGAGGTGACGCGCTACCATTCATCCCGGACGCTATGTTTGAAGGCCGCAAGGGCTTCCGAGTCCGGGCAGTCGACAATTTGGTTCTTTTTGACTAAGAACCTGGTCTAGAGCTCCCTGGCTGATTCGCCGGGCTGCTGGAAAATATGACTTAAGTCATCGGCCTCTAGTGGCCGGACATATGTTCCTTGGAAGTTGTCTCGAAAGGCGTCTTCCAAATCTTCCCAGCCACAATAGAATTTTCTCGGCAAACTGCTTAGCCAAGACCGAGCTGGCCCTTCGAGCTTGAGAGGTAGGTATTTAATGGCATGAAGGTCGTCTCCGCGAGCCATGTGAATATGGAGGAGGTAATCTTCAATCCATACCGCGGGATTTGTTGTTCCATCGTATGACTCGATGTTAATGGGTTTAAACCCGTCTGGAAATTCATGCTCCATTACCTCGTTAGTGAAGCAGAGAGGGTGTGCGGCTCCTCTATGTTGGGCCACACTATGAAGCACCTCCGGCGGACTCCGCTTATGGTGTTCGGACCGGCGTGGTCGGCTCACAGTGTCCGAATAGGTAACCATCATCACCGGTCGGGGCATGTTCCCGTGATCTGTATATCGATTTTGTGTGTCCTATTCTACCCTCCAGGTCTTGTTGGATGTCGCGAGTATTCCCCCTAGCTGTTTTTTTCTTGTGTTGGCGGCCGGATGGGTTGGTATGGTGCTCTGCTTGGGTTGCTGCTTTATCCGGACAGAACCGTGGTCGGCCTATCGCATTATTCAATGGTGGTGTGGGCTCCTGTGTCTAGTGGGTAGTAAGCTCTGGCCCTGCCCCTCATCGTCGTCCATACCGTCGATGTCTTTGGTGCGGTCAGCGTGTTGGTTGGGTCTTCAACATGGCTATGAAGTGGGTGGCGGTGGGAAGCAAAATTCTCCATCATCCATCGTAAGTTCGAACCGAACATAGTTCAAAGAACGAGTCATCCGCCAGGATAGGTTTTTTATGAGTTTAGTAGGTTGCCCATGGGCGAGTGTTAGAAGACATCTGTGGTGCTGAACTTGAAGATCGATAACCGATCGAAGTTCGGTATCCGCTGGCTCGTAGGGTTCGAACTCGACACCGGAGACAAGTCCGGGTTCCGTTGATGCAGATACCGTATGAAGTGGAATCATGCGGCTCCAACACCGCAGAATCGGTAGCCCCTGCGTGATGGGGTTGAGCTTCCCATCTTCGGACGACTTGATCTACTCCGAATCTAAGGCCGTAGTTGCTACATGAGCTATCTCGATGCGCCCCGATGACAGTTTAAGCCATGTTCATCGGGCGACGGGAGCGATTGTCATGGTCTCGAATCCGTCAAGATCAAGTCTCCACGGATGTCCGCAACGTAGTTCAAGCTTCCGAATCTGACCTGATGGCTGGGGCATAGCTGCCGATTCGCTTCCAGATGGCTGCGAAGTTGGCCCGCAGACGGGTCAAGCCGAATACAAAGATCCGCTGTGGAGGAAGGTTTCTCCCTGGACAACATCATTACTGACGATCGAAGGGGCCATCGAGCCCTTTGGCGATGGCACAGTGGAGCTCTCAATGAAAGCACCAATGTCGGTGTCAAAACCGGCGGATCTCGGGTAGGGGGTCCCGAACTGTGCGTCTAGGATCGATGGTAACAGGAGACGGGGGACATGATGTTTACCCAGGTTCGGGCCCTCTCTATGGAGGTAATACCCTACTTCATGCTTGATTGATCTTGATGAATATGAGTGTTACAAGAGTTGATCTACCACGAGATCATAATCGCTAAACCCTAGAAGTCTAGACTATGTGCATATGGTAATGAGTATCCGCTTATCCGGACTACGCTCTCCGGTTTATATAGACACCGGAGAGATCTAGGGTTACATGGGGTCGGTTACGTCAGAGGGAATCTTCATAGTCGGTTGCCATGCTTGCCTTCTATGCCAAGTAGAGTCCAATCCCGACACGGGTACAGTCTTCAGTCTTGATGTCTTCACAGCCCATCAGTCCGGCCCAATGAATAACAGGTCGGACGCCCGAGGACCCCTTAGTCCAGGACTCCCTCAACTAGCTCTCCTTTGGAGACGGCACCTTGGATGTGGAGCACGGGGGCCTTCTTCCTCTTGTTTCTCTTCCTCGAGCTCACCTGCAGTCTCGATCCCGACAACCTCAGCTTTGGCGGTCTCTGTAAGTGCATTTAGTGCCCCTTAGTGATTTTGGTGTATTGAAGACTTATAGGTTAAGGGACTAATGTGTTTGTGAGTGTACACAGGTCTATAAGTCTATGAGGAGTTTGATATATACGATGAAACTCGACCCCTAAAAATGAATGTCTTCAGCTGAAGACTTTGGTTTTCTTGAGGACTTTGAAAGTGAAGAAATTGGTGTGACCATGAAGACTTGATATTCATGCAAGGAATATGAAGCGTGAAGACTTCTGTTTTCGTAGATTCATTTTTCTCTTTCTTGAGTCATAGGAAACACCGTAATGTTAAAGGGGGTCGAGGTAAAACTAAGGAAAGGTTTCCTACTGATGCTCATCTCAAAATGCTACACCTACCCAATCCTTTCGAGTGAAGCCATTGAAAATCTCATACAGCTTCTACCAATTTCTTCAGTGACAGAGAAGAAGATTTTCTGGTCTCTGAGGAATTTGTTCTGACTGAGGAGTTAGGAATTTGTCGGTGCAGATTGCCTACAAGTGAGGAACATGATAGCCCTGAGGAATTTGATACTCAAATATTCGACTGTTGTTGTGCTACGCACCAGCTGTCCCAAAATATCCACCCACCTAACGGTCATATCATTGAAGGGCATTTATGTCTTATCATGTCGGGCTGCTCCCTAGGCTATAAATAGCCGCCCCTACAACCACTAGTTGGTTGGCTGCTCGGGAGAAACTGACACTTGTCATTGAGAGCAACCCATCCTCCGAGGACTTTGAGCGAAAATCATCAAGTGAGGAAAACCCAAACCCAAACACCTACAAAACCCAAAGTGATTGAGCATCATCAAGAGATTGTTCCTGTGTGGAACCGATGCTTGTTACCTTTGAGGACTGTGGCATCCTCTAGACGGTTAGGCGTCATGGTCTAGAGCATCCAAGAGGAAATTGTGGATCACCGAGTGACCGAAGTCTGTGAAGGTTTGGAAGTCACCAAGACTTACCACAAGTGATTGGGCGAGGTCACAGTGATCTTAGCTCAAGGAGAATACGGTGAGGATCTGTGTCTCGGGACTATGTGTCCTCGTGTTTAAATACCTAGTCGCCTCCAACCAGCATCGCATAACTATCACATCGGGCTTGAACTGGTCTACCAAATCATCATCTTCACCAAGCTACTGGTTATATTTCCTCAACCCATTCATTTCCTCATTCATGTGTTGATGAACTTGATCCTTACTGTTTGAAGACTTTGACTGAAGACTTTCTCAATTTCCTCAATCCTATTACTTCAATCAGTTTGTCTTCAACCTGCTTATCCTGTTTACACGCTACTTGTACTCTGTGCTTGCTTTCATTTCATCATGATGACTGTGCTACTATTATGTTTTGCATGCATCCGAGTACCTATTCTCGCCGCTAAGTAGTTCGTTGCTTAGGAATTTCCTCACCTTGAAATTCCACAGTGACGAATTTTTAAAAATCGCCTATTCACCCCCCTCTAGTCGATATAACGCACTTTTAATTGGTATCAGAGCAAGGTACTCCCTTGTTCTGTGTGATTTGGTTTAACCACCTGGAGTTTTAGTTATGTCAACTGCAGGATCAAGGTCTCGGCTGGGTGTCCTACCTTCGATGGGACGGACTACCCCTACTGGAAGAATAAGATGCAAATGCATCTTGAGGCAATTGACAATGATCTCTGGTACGTTGTTGAAAATGGTGTTCCCTCCATCACTCCTACAATTAACACTGCCGATATGAAGAGATTCACGCAACTCGACTCTCAAGCGAAGAATATCATATGTGGCCATCTAAGGAAAGGGCAGTATGGCAGAGTGAGTGCTTAGGAGACAATTAAGCTTATCTGGGATAGGCTATCAAAGGTCAACGAAGCGAGTCTCAACTCAACGTGACTCTCGAGTTGACGCTCTTCGCAATCTCTTCAACCACTTCAAAAGATTCGACAATGAAAATGTTCAAAGAAACCTTCGAGCGCCTCACCGACATCTCAAATGAGCTTCAAGCACTTGGTGCCACCGACATCATCGCCCATGAGGTGGTGAAGAAATTGCCGAGATTGTTTGATTCCTCATTTGACACTCTTGCACCGATGATACAAGAACGTGGAGACTACAAGTCACTTGATCCTGCCGATATCCTCGAGAGGATAAACACTCATGTGTACCAAGTTGCTGAGAAGAGAGATCTCTATGGTCCGAGCTATGGCAGATCACGCGACCAAGGCCAAGGCGCCTCTCGAATCGATGGTGAGGATTCCGTAGCAGCCTTGGTGATCCTCAGAGAACTGAGTCAAGAGCTAGCAATGCTCATGAGGAAATTTCAGAAGTTCTCAAGGCGTGGTCGCTTTGGTAAATCCTCAAGAGGTGATGACATGAGATCAGATTCCTCATCCCGTGACTACAAGAAGAGAACTTGCCACAAATGTAAGAAACCTGGACATTACATTACTGATTGTCCTCAGTGGAAGAAGGAATCAAAGAAGAAGAAATACAAGGATTACAGTTCTGATGACTCAAAGAAGAAGAAGAAATCTTCAAAGTCTTCATCATCAAAATCTTCGAATTCTTCATCTCACAAGAAGAGAAGCTCCAAAAAGGCTCGGGCATTCATTGGCAAGGAAATGGACTCTGAAGCTGAATCTGAGGAAAATGAGGAAGAGGAGGCATCTGAGGAGTCAGACTCTGGTGTGGCGAGCCTAGCCCTCGCTACTGCCTTCGTCAGCAAGTCCATCTTCAATTCTGAGGAAAATGACTTCCCCAACATTGCCGCCGACGATGATGACTATGCTCCCACCTATTGCTTCATGCCAAAAGGTGCCAAGGATGATCAACCCAAAGCCACTGAGTGGGTCCTCGACAGTGGATGTACAAATCACATGACCGGTGACAAGAACTTATTGATGGACACTTCTTTATCTCCATCGCATCTGAAGCATATCACCTATGCTGACACAGGAAAAAGCAAGGTATTGGGTCTAGGTAGGGTTACGATCTCAAAGGATCAACACACGGACAAAGTCATGCTTGTCAAGTTCTTAGGATACAACCTCATGTCTATCTCAATGCTTTGTGATCTTGATATGGTTGTTGTCTTTGGCAAGTATCGCTTGTGTTGTGATTCCGAAGTCGATAATTCCAAAGTCTTCAAGGCTTTAGGAGAGGAGACTTGTATATTGTTGATTTCTCTATAGGACCACAGCCCGCCACATGTCTACTTGCAAAAGCTTCGTAACGCTTAGCTATGGCATCGATTTACCAGGTCATGCCGGCATGAGGAACTTGCACACACTTCGCGAAGAATAAGCACGAATTGGCATCGAGGGTGTCAAATTCCTCAAGGATCACCTGTGTGGAGCTTATGAAGCTGGAAAGATGACCAAGTCCAAGCATCCCTCAAAGAATATCATGACTACCACTCGTCCATTTGAATTGCTTCACATGGATCTCTTCGGCCCTACTCACTGATACGTCTCCAACGTATCTATAATTTTTTATTGTTCCACGCTATTTTAATATCAATCCTGGATGTTTTATAATCATTTTATAGTCATTTTATATCATATTTGGTACTAACCTATTGACATAGTGCCAAGTGACAGTTGCTGTTTTTCCATGTTTTACATCAGAGAAAATCCTTAACAAACGGAGACCAAATGCCACTTAAACTTTACTTGAGATTTTTTATGGACCATAAGGAAGATATTGGGCCCTGATTGCACCTGGGGGAGTCCCGAGGAGGGGACAACCCACCAGGGCGCCCCAGGAGGCCCAGGCGCGCCCTGGTGGGTTGTGCCCACCTCGGGTGACCCCCCGGACCGCCTCTTTGCTCAATAAATACCCCAATATTGCAGAAACCCTAGGGGAGTCGACGAAATATTCATCCAGCTGCCGCAGAGTCCAGAACCACCAGATCCAATCTAGACACCATCTCGGACGGGGTTCACCACCTCCATTGGTGCCTCTCCGATGATGCGTGAGTAGTTCTTTGTAGACCTTTGGGTCCATAGTTAGTAGCTAGATGGCTTTCTCTCTCGCTGAATTCTCAATACAATGGTCTCTTGGAGATCCATATGATGTAACTCTTTTGCAATGTGTTTGTTGGGGTCGGATGAACTTTGAGTTTATGATCAGTGATATCTTTTTATATCCATGAAAGTTATTTGAGTTTCTTTGATCTCTTATATGCATGATCTCTTATAGCCTCGTATTTCTTATCCGATATTTGGGTTTTGTTTGGCCAACTTCATCTATTTATCTTGCAATGGGAAGAGGTGCCCGGTAGTGGGTTCGATCTTACGGTGCTTGATCCCAATCGACGTAAAGGGAACCAACACGTATGTATCGCTGTTACTAAGGATAAAAATGAGATCTATATCTGCCGTAATAGATAAATGGATCTTGTCTACATCATGTCATCGTTCTTATTGCATTACTCCATTTTTCCATGAACTTAATACACTAGATGCATGTTGGATAGCTGCCCATGCGTGGAGTAATCGTAGTAGATGCAAAAGGTGAGTCGGTCTACTAATCTTGGACGTGATGCCTATGTAATGATCATTGCCCGGATATCGCCATAATTATTTGAGGTTCTATCAATTTCCCAATAGTAATTTGTTTACCCACCGCTTGTTATCTTTCTCGAGAGAAGCCACTATTGAAACCTATGGCCCCCGGGTCTTCTTTCTCATATATTTGCCTTTGCGATCTACTTTTTCCTTGCATTTATTTTCAGATCTATTAAACCAAAAATACAAAAATACCTTGCTGCACTTTTATTCATTTGCGATCTATTTATCCAATCTATTACAATTTTCTCCCGTCCACGCACCGTTTCTCGCTACCATTCGAAAGGGATTGACAACCCTTTAACACGTCAGATTATGTAGTGGTTGTTACTTGTGTGCAGGGGCTATTTACGTTGTGTAGCTTGGGTCTCCTATCGTTCGATAACCTTGGTTTCATATCTCAGGGAAATACCTACCGCCACCGTGTCGCATCATCCCTTCCTCTTTGGGGAAATACCGACGCATCCTTCAAGCGACATCAAAGGAATTTCTGGCGCCGCTGCCTGGGAGGATCTTCAACATATACCACGTTCCTAATCACAAATCTCATCTCCTCGCAATTTAAATTATTTTCCATTTGCCTCTCGTTTTCCTCTCCCCCACTTCATAAAAATTTGCCTTTTTATTCGCCTCTTTTTCGCTTGCCATTTTCATGTTAGATCTATCCTTTCTTGCAATCATGAGTGATTTTGGTATGGCACCAACAAATGATGGCCTAACTCGTAAGATAGGACGACGGCAACTGGATGCTAAAGCTTTTATCTTGGGGCAAGGGAACGCTAGGGAAAATAACGATCCAAGAATTTTTCAATTGTGTGGGAAATTTGAGTCTTGATGATGCTCCTATACTTAAAACTACTAGATCATATGCGGATGCTATTTTAGCACTAGTTCTGAAACTTGAAAGTAAATTTATTCGTACCCATCCTAATTTGCAAAGATTGTTTTTTGAGCTCCCCGATATAAAGAATCCTAGGGCTAAAAGTTGGCCACTCTCGTTCTTATGAGTGAGTTTGACTACATAATTCGGGAAGCTAGAGAAATCTTTGACTTTTATGGTATGAATTGTGAAAAACCTGTGATAGATGAAATTCTTTACAATAGTGACTATGCTTCAGCTTCTAACATAGGGTGACATGGAACTAGCTCCAATTCATCAATAAAATGTAGGGATCAAACTCTAACAAAACTAACTCGATTACATGATAAATCTCATCCAACCCATCACCATCTAGCAAGCCTACGATGGGATTACTCACGCACTACGGGCAAGTGAACATCATGAAATTGCGATGGAGGATGGTTGATGATGACGATGGCGACGATTTCCTTCTCCTGAGCCCAAAAACTCCAGATCCGCCTCCCGAGGAAGAACAGGAGGTGGCGGCTCAGATCATAAAACGCGATGAATCCTTCTCTGATTTTTTTCTCCCTAACGTGAATATATGGAGTTGGAGTTGAGGTCGGTGGAGCTTCGTGGGACCCACAAGACAGGGCGCTACCAGTAGGGCGCCCCACCCTTGTGGACAGTGGTGTGGGTCCCTTGGTTGATTCTTTCGCTAATATTTTTTATATATTCTAGAAATAATATCCGTGAAGTTTTAGGTCATTCCGAGAACTTTTATTTCGCACAAAAATAACACCATGGCATTCTCGAAAACAACATCATCCGGGTTAGTTCCATTCAAATCATGAAAATTAGAGTCCAAAACAAGGGCAAAAGAGTTTGGAAAAGTAGATACTATGGAGACGTATCAACTCCCCCAATCTTAACCCATTGCTTGTCCTCAAGAAATTCAGTTGACAAACTGAAAGTGATAACGAAAAACTTTTACAAACTCTGTTTGATCTTATTGTTGCAAATATGTAAAGCCAAAGATTCAGGTTTTCAAAGAAAGATTATGAGCTAACCATACTCACAATAACATTTAGGTCTCACATTTACTCATATCAATAGCGTAATCAACTAGCGAAAGCAATAATAATGAATCTCGGATGGCAACAATTTTTCAAAAAAAATCATGATATTATATAACAATATGGTATCTCAAGAAATCTTTGATGAGAATCTTAAGAAAGAAGTCCCCGTTTTAGATATAATCCAACATGTTTTCAATAATGTTAATCAACATTATTCTGGGATTGTTATGGGAATCAAAAAGGTTATGTTGAACACCAATTTAGGAACGCTAAGGTTTCCATGGATAATATGTTTTATGTTGTGTTCACAAAACCACATGATGGAGATACCTCTATGAAAGTTAAGAAGAAAGATGGCAAAACGTAGATCCTTGCTTTATGTCAAGCTAAGGGCGAAACTATAGCGCTTTGTTGGGAGGCAACCCAATGAATAGATTTTATTTTTGCTTTTTACTTTCTATTCTTGTGTGTTTACACAATTATGCTACTTTTATGATTGTGTTTTTGTGTTTTAATTAGTGTTTGTGCCAAGTAGAACCGATAGGATCTTCTTGGGTGATAGTTGTTTGATCTTATTTAAAAAGATGTAAACTTTGCGCCATTTAAATTAATTCTCATTTTTTATCGTGAAGAGCTTTTTCCTGATTCTTTTATCAGAATATTACTATACAGATTTCTCAGGTCGCCCTATTTTTTAGAATTGTCGGAGTTCCGTAAGTTTTCGCTAAGTCGATTGCTATGGACTGTTCTGTTTTGACAGATTCTGTTTTCTTTGTGTTGTGTGCTTATTTTGATGGCTCTATGGTTTTCTTTGATGAGTTTTTTCCATAGAAAAGTTGGAATATATTAGATATAATACAAAAACAAAATATGAATTGGTTTGACACAACACTTATAGTAGCGGTTTACTTTCTTACACTAACGGATCTCACTGGAGGTTTTGTTGAGTTTCGTGTGATTGAAGTTTTCAAGTTTTGGGCTATCTTACGATGGATGAAAGAAGGATAGAAGAGCATAATCTTGGGGATGCCCCGACATCCCAAGCTATTATCCAAGAATGAGCAACCAACTAAGCTTGGGGATGCCCCCGAGTGGCATCCCCTCTTTCTTCTAACGACCATCAGTATTTCACTCGAGACTATATGTTTATTCGCCACATGATATGTGTTTTGCTTGGAGCATCTTTGTATGATATGAGTCTTTGTTTGTTTTATTTTGTGTTTTAAGTCATCAATACTTGCTGGACACACCTATTTGAGAGAGCCAAAATTATGTCATGACTTGTTAGAATTGCTCTCTATGCTTCACTTAAATTTTTATGAGCAATGGACTTGCTCTAGTGCTTCACTTATATCTTTTTGAGCACGGTGTGCTTAGTATTTTTGAAGAAATGCTCTCTTGCTTCACTTAGATTTATTTGAGAGTTAGTAAATTTTTGAAGAAATTCTCTCTTGCTTCACTTCAATTATTTTGAGAGAAAGAAAATTTGTTATGCTCATGATCTTCACTTATATTTGTTTGAGCTTATAAAAAGCAACACATGAAAATTAGTCCCAAAGTGATAGATATCCAAGAAGGATAAAAATATATATGTCATGAAGATCATTGGACAAAATAAACTTGATTCTTAGTAATAGTTATGAGATATGATGATGTGATATGTGAGTTATGTTGATGACTAATTGTGCTCTAGTAAGAATATTGGTCTTATGGTTTGTGATTCCCTATGCATGCACGAAAGTCAATAATCATGCAATGAAAATTATATCCTACTTGTGGTGAATTATTCAGTGTTAATTATGCTTAATGCTTGCTTATGAGATTGTTCGCTTCTTGGTTGGTCGCCACCAATCTTTTGCTAGCCATCATTTTGCACTAAGTATGACCTCTACTTGTGAATCCAAAATCCTTTAAAACCAGTTTTGCCACATTAGTCAACTATATCTACATATATGATGTATTCTTTTGCCATTCTAAGAAAAATTGCATTTGACATCTCTAATTTTAAAAAAAAACTTCTCTTTTTGTGTTTGTTTCATCATGAACGGTAACGGGTGGCTAATATTTTCCATGCTAGATGTGTTATTATCAAGATGAGTGTTTATTCACTTGTCATTGCACGAGAGTAAGGCAAAGGTATTAGGGATGCCCAGTCCTGAAATGCAAAAATAATAATTTACTTTATGTTTTCAAATAATAAATTCCTTAGAAAGTGTATGTATGGAGGGCACCGTGGATACAGTTAGCTATGGAAAGTGAAAGTATGGTGGAAAAAGGAGTAAACTTTATTTTCTATTTGGGAACCGCTTATGGCATATCTAGCATGGAAAGTTTTGGGAACTCTAAGTCGCTTTCGTTGGTGGTATGGATACACCTCCCAAAATGTTTTTATCTCTAAGTTTTTCGCTTTGAGCTCGCACCTCTACAAATCCCTACTTCCCTCCTCAAGGAAGGGCCTTTCTTTTACTTTGTGCAATTTTTATTTTGAAATTTGAGTCTCCATCTTCTCTTATAGAAGAACCAACTAGGAGGAAATATGATCGCATTTCTAAGTATTGGGTGTAGCTAATATTCGAAAGTGTGTTTCATGAATGGATCAATGTTTGAGTATGATGGGCTAGGGATAACTTATTTTAGCTGCTTATATTTTGAAAGACATGGTTGCTTGTTGATATGCTTGAGTATCTAAGTTATTATGTCAAAACTAGACTAATGCTTTAAATCACATAAAAGTCCAAATGTCCATGCTATAACTCAAAGAATATGATATGACATGATAGACAGCACTCCACATAAAAGATTCTGTTTTTATCACTTACCTACTCGAGGACGAGCAGGAGTTAAGCTTGGGGATGGTGATACGTCTCCAACGTATCTATAATTTTTGATTGTTCCATGCTGTTTTATTATCAATCTTGGATGTTTTATAATCATTTTATAGTCATTTTATATCATTCTTTGGTACTAACCTATTGACATAGTGCCAAGTGCCAGTTGCTGTTTTTTCCATGTTTTTACATCGCATAAAATCCTTATCAAATGGAGTCCAAATGCCACTAAACTTTACTTAATATTAGGATGAATACTGTATGCCGCTTAGGAGATTGGATCCGGTGGTTCGAACTCATGCGGTGGCTGGATGAATATTTCGTCGAATTCGCTTTTTCCATGAACTTAATACACTAGATGCATGCCGGATAGCTGCTCGATGTGTGGAGTAATAGTAGTAGATGCAAAGTGTGAGCCGGTCTACTAATCTTGGACATGATGCCTATGTAATGATCATTGTCCGGATATCGCCATAATTATTTGAGGTTCTATCAATCGCCCAACAGTAATTTTTTACCCACCGCTTGTTATCTTTCTCGAGAGAAGCCACTAGTGAAACCTATGGCCCCCGGGTCCGTGTCTTCTTTCTCATATATTTGCCTTTGCGATCTACTTTTTCCTTGCATTTATTTTCAGATGTATTAAACCAAAAATACAAAATACCTTTGCTGCACTTTTTATTCATTTACGATCTATTTATTCAATCTATTACAATTTTCTCCCGCCCACGCACTGCTTCTCAAGGCCGTCATTCGAAGGGATTGACAACCCCTTTAACACGTCGGATTGCGAGTGATTGTTACTTGTGTGCAGGGGCTGTTTACGTTGAGTTGCTTGGTTCTCCTACTGGTCCGATAACCTTGGTTTCATATCTGAGGGAAATACCTACCGTCGCTGTGCTGCATCATTCCTTCCTCTTTGGGGAAATACTGACGTAGCTTCAAGGGACATCACTCACTATGCGACATTCACTAGTGATGCATCTTTATATGGCTTTGTTATTGTTGATGACTATTCTCGCTATACATGGGTGCATATCATCACTTACAAAACTGAAGTGCAAGAAGTCTTCAAATGATTTTCCTCGAGGGCTTCAACAAACTTCCGTGGTGAAGATCAAGCACATTAGAAGTGACAATGGGAATGAGTTCAAGAATACCGGGTCTTGATGACTATCTTGATGAACTTGGTATTACTCACGAAGTTATCTCGCCCTTATACTCCTCACCAAGTGGCGCCATGGAGCGCAAAAACATGAATCTTGTTGAGATGGCTCGCACTATGCTTGATGAATACAAGACGCCTCATCACTTTTGGCTCCGAGGCAATTGATACTGCGTGCCACATCATCAATGTGGTATATCTACACAAATTCTTCAAAAAGACCTCATATGAACTCCTCACCGACAAGAAAACCCAACTGAGTTATTTCAAAGTCTTCAAGCATAAATGTTGGATTAGAGATCCTCATCACAATTCTAAATTTGCATCGAAAGCACATGAAGGTTTTATGCTTGGTTACGGAAATGACTCGCACACCTCAGAGTCTTCAACACCGTTCAGCACAAGGTTATTGAAACTGTAGATGCGCGGTTCGATGAAACTAACGGCTCGCAAAGAGAGCACCTGCCTCCTGTGCTAGAAGAAATGTCACCCGAGGAATCCATTAAGTTCAAGGCTACCGAGGATGTCATTCCTACCAAGAATTCCATCAAGAAGTCGCTCCAGCATCATGAAGAACATCATGCCGGTGTACCGAGGAAAATGGCTCAAGAAAATGTTGAGCCCAATCAACGCCGCCAACCTACTCATCCCCGCAAGATCGCAAATGAAGTGCAGATTGAGAAAATCATCGACGACATCAACGCACTGTGTCCTCTAACACGCCGAGGGCTTCAGATTTGTCTAACTTTTGTGGGCACTTTGCTTTTGTCTCTATCACAGAGCCCACTAATACATCTCCCACGATCTATAATTTTTATTGTGCCATGCTATTATATTATCTATTTTGAATGTTTAATGGGCTTTAATATGCTCTTTTATATTATTTTGGGACTAACCTATTAACCGGAGGCCCAATGCCGCTTGCTATTTTATGCCTATTTCAAGAGTTTCGCAGAGAAGGAATATCAAACGGAACTAAACCTTCATGAGGATCTTTCTTGGAACAAACGTAATCCATGAGACTTGGAGTAAGTCGAGACGTTAACGAGGCGGCCACAAGGCAGAGTGCGCGCCTAGGGGTAGGCGCGCCCCACCCTCGTGGGCCCCTCGTAGCTCCACCGACCCACTTCTTTCGCCTATATATACTCTTATACCCCGAAAACATCCAGGGAGCCACGAAACCACTTTTCCACCGCCGCAACCTTCTCAAGACGCGTGAGACCCCATCTTGGGGCCTTTTTTCGCGATCCGCCGAGGGGATTTGATCACGGAGGGCTTCTACATCAACACCATAGCCTCCGATGATGTGTGAGTAGTTTACCACAGACCTTCAGTCCATAGTTATTAGCTAGATGGCTTCTTCTCTCTTTGGTTCTCAATACAAAGTTCTCCTCGATGTTCTTGGAGATCTATTCGATGTAATACTTTTTATGTGTGTTTGCCGAGATCCGATGAATTGTGGGTTTATGATCAAGATTATATATGAACAATATTTGATTCTTCTCTGAATTCTTATATGCATGATTTGATATCTTTGCAAGTCTCTTCGAATTATCGCTTTGGTTTGGCCTACTAGATTGATCTTTCTTGCAATGGGAGAAGTGCTTAGCTTTGGGTTCAATCTTGTGGTGCTCGATCCCAAAGGATGTAAAGCGAACCGACACGTAATTTATTGTTGCCATCGAGGATAAAAAGATGGGGTTTATATCATATTGCATGAGTTTATCCTCTACATCATGTCATCTTGCTTAATGCGTTACTCGCTCTTATGAACTTAATACTCTAGATGCATGTCGGATAGCGTTGATGTGTGGAGTAATAGTAGTAGATGCAGAATCATTTCGGTCTACTTGACACGGATGTGGTGCCTATGTTCATGATCATGCCTAGATATTCTCATAACTATGCGCTTTTCTATCAATTTCTCGGCAGTAATTTGTTCACCCACCGTAATATATACTATCTTGAGAGAAGCCACTAGTGAAACCTATGGCCCCCGGGTCTACTTTACATCATATAAGTTTCCGATCTATAATTCTAGTTTACTATCTATTTATTTTGCAATCTTTACTTTTCAATCTATACAACAAAAATACCAAAAATATTTATCTTATTATCTTTATCAGATCTCACTTTGCAAGTGGCCGTGGAAGGAATTGACAACCCCTTTACCGCTGTTGGTTTCAAGGTTCTTGATTGTTTGTGCAGTGTACTAGGCGATTTGGCGGTAGTCTCCTATTGGATTGATACCTTGGTTCTCAAAAATCGAGGGAAATACTTACGCTTACTTTGTCGCATCACCCTTTCCTCTTCAAGGGCAAACTAACGATGCTCAATAGGTAGCAAGAAGGATTTCGGCGCCGCTGTCGGGAGATCTACGCCAAGTCAAGACATACCAAGTACCCATCACAAACTCTTCTCCCTCGCATTACATTATTTGCCATTTGCCTCTCGCTTTTCCTCTCCCCACTTCACCTTTGCCGCTTTTATTCGCCTCTTTTCGTTCGTCTCTTTTTCGCTTGCTTCTTGTGTACTTGTGTGTTGGATTGATTGTTTGTCACGATGGCTCAAGACAATACTAAATTGTGTGACTTTTCCAATACCAACAACAATGATTTTATTGGCACTTCGATTTCTCCTATTACCGATGCGTCAATCTTGTGAAATTAATGCTGCTTTGTTGAATCTTGTCATGAAAGATCAATTTTCTGGCCTTCCTAGTGAAGATGTCGCTACCCATGTAAACAATTTGTTGATTTGTGCGATATGCAAAAAAAGAAAGATGTGGATAATGATATTGTTAAATTGAAGCTATTTCCATTTTCTCTTAGAGATCATGCTAAAACTTGGTTCTCTTCTTTGCCTAAAAGTAGTATTGATTCATGGAATAAGTGCTAAGATGCTTTTATCTCTAAGTATTTTCCTCCCGCTTAAGATCATCTCTCTTAGAAACGATATTACTTAATTTCAGCAACTTGATCATGAGCATGTTGCACAAGCTTGGGAGAGGATGAAATTGATGATACATAATTGCGCTTCACACATGGTTTGAATTTATGGATGATTATACAAAAAAATTATGCCGGATTGAATTTTGCTTCTAGAAATCTGTTAGACTCGGCCGCAGGAGGACTTTTATGGATCACTTTAGGAGAAGCTACTAAACTCCTAGATAATATTATGGTTAATTATTCTCAGTGGCATACCGAAAGATCCACTAGTAAAAAGGTTCATGCGATAGAAGAGATTAATGTTTTTAGTGGAAAGATGGATGAACTTATGAAATTGTTTGCTAATAAGAGTGTTTCTTCTAATCCTAATGATATGCCTTTGTTCACTCTGATTGAGAATAATAATGAATCCTTGGATGTAAATTTTGTTGGTAGGAACAACTTTGGTAATAACGCCAGATAGAGGAAACTTTAATTCTAGGCCGTTCCCTAGTAATTCGTCTAATAATTATGGTAATTCTTGCAACAACTCTTATGGAAATTTTAATAAGATGCCCTCTCATTTTGAGAATAGTGTTAAAGAATTTATGAATTCGCAAAAGAATTTCAATGCTTTGCTTGAAGAAAAATTGCCTAAGATTGATGAGTTGGCTAGGAACGTGGATAGAATTTCTCTTGATGTTGATTCTTTGAAACTTAGATCTATTCCACCAAAGCATGATATCAATGAGTCTCTCAAAGCCATGCGAATTTCCATTGATGAGTGCAAAGAAAGAACCGCTTAGGATGCGTATAAAAAAAAGATTGCTTTGTGAAAGCGTGTTCTTCTAGTTTTCATGATAATAATGATGAAGATCTAAAAGTGATTGACGTGTCTCCTATTAAATCTTTGTTTGACAATATGAATCTTGATAAACGTGGACCGGAGATGAGTCAACTTTAGTTAAAAGGCCCCAATGATTCAAGTTTCTAGATCGTGATGCAAAATTGGTAAAAGTGGGATTGAAAGGTCAAAACATTACATAGCAATGAACCCACTATTTTAGATTTCAAGGAATTTAATTATGATAATTGTTCTTTGCTAGATTGTATTTCCTTGTTGCAATCCGTGTTAAATTCTCCTCATGCTTATGATCAAAATAAAGCTTTTTACCAAACACATCGTTGATGCATTAATGCAATCCTATGAAGAATAGCTTGAATTAGAAGTTTCTATCCCTAGAAAACTTTATGATGAGTGGGAACCTACTATTAAAATTAATATTACAAATCATGAATGCTATGCTTTATGTGATTTGGGTGCTAGTGTTTCCACGATTCCAAAACTTTGTGTGATGTGTTAGGTTTCCGTGAATTTGATGATTGTTCTTTAAATTCGCACCTTGCGGATTCCACCATTAAGAAACCTATGGGAAGGATTAATTATGTTCTTATTGTTGCAAATAGGAATTATGTGCCCGTAGATTTCATTGTTCTTGATATAGATTGCAATCCTACATGTCCTATTATTCTTGGTAGACCTTTCCTTAGAACGATTGGTGCAATTATTGATATGAAAGAAGGAAATATTAGATTCCAATTTCCATTAAGGAAAGGCATGGAACACTTTCCTAGAAAGAAAATTAAATTACCTTATGAATCTATTATGAGAGCGACATATGGATTGCATACCAAAGATGACAATACCTAGATCTATCCTTGTTTTTATGCCTAGCTAGGGGCGTTAAACGATAGCGCTTTGTTGGGAGGCAACCCAATTTTATTTTTGTTCCTTGCTTTTTGTTCCTATTTATTAATAAATAATTCATATAGCCTCTGTTTAGATGTGGTTTTATGTTTTACTTAGTGTTTGTGCCAAGTAGAACCTTTGGGAAGACTTGGGTGAAGTCTTTACATCTTGCTGTAAAAAACAGAAACTTTAGCGCCATTTAGATTAGCTTCCAGTTTTACTCGGAGAGTGATTTTAGGTTGATTATTTTTGCAGATGATTAATAGACAAATTCTCACGTCCACCAATTTATTCAGGAATTTTTGGAGTTCCAGAAGTATACGCTTGATACAGATTACTACCGATTGTTCTGTTTTTGACAGATTCTGTTTTTCGTGGTGTTGTTTGCTTATTTGGATGAATCTATGGCTAGTATCGGGGGTAAGGAACCATAGAGAAGTCGGAATACAGTAGTTTTAACACCAATATAAATAAATAATGAGTTCATTACACTACCTTAAAGTGGTGGTTTGTTTTCTTACACCAATCTGAAAGCTCATGAGATTTTCTTGCTTAAGTTTTGTGTTATGAAGTTTTCAACTTTTTGGGTAAAGATTTGATGGATTTTGGAATAAGGAGTGGCAAGAGACTAAGGTTGGGGATTACTAAGGCACCCTAAGGTAAAATTCAAGTACAAACTAAAAGTTTAAGCTTGGGGATGCCCCTGAAGGCATCCTCTTTCGCCTTCATGCTTTCAGTAACTCTTTACTTGAGGTTATATTTTTATTCATCACATGATATGTGTTTTGCTTGGAGCGCTTTGTATGATTTGAGTCTTTGCTTTTTACTTTACCACAATCATCCTTAAGGTAATACACACCTTTTGGAGAGAAACACATGAATAGGAATATATTAGAATATTCTATGTGCTTCACTTATATCTTTTGAGCTAGATAATTTTGCTCTAGTGCTTCACTTATATCTTTTTAGAGCACGGTGGTGGTTTTTATTTTATAGAAATTATTGATCTCTCATGCTTCAGTTATATTATTTTGAGAGTCTTTTAGAACAGCATGGTAATTTGCTTTGGCTATAAAATTAGTCCTAATTTGATGAGCATCCAAGATGGGTATAATAAAAACTATCATATAAAGTGCATTGAATACTATGAGAAGTTTGATTCCTTATGATTGTTTTGAGATATGAAGATGGTGATATTAGATTCATGCTAGTTGAGTAGTTGTGAATTTGAGAGATACTTGTGTTAAAGTTTGTGATTCCCATACCATGCATTTATGGTGAACCGTTATGTGATGAAGTCACAAAGATGATTTATTTATTGATTGTCTTCCATATGAGTGGCGGTCGGGGACTAGTGATGGTCTTTTTCCTACCAATCTATTCCCCTAGGAGCATGCACATAGTACTTCTTTTCGATAATAATAGATTTTTGCAATAAGTATGTGAGTTCTTATGACTAATGTTGAGTCCATGGATTACACGCTAGCCTCACCCTTCCACCATTGCTAGCCTTCTCTATCATCACAAGACTTTTCAATGCAGATCATAGCCCACCATATACCTTCCTCAAAATAGCCACCATACTCTACCTATTATGGCATTTCCATAGCCATTCCGAGATATATTGACATGCAACTTTCCACCGCTTCTCTTTATTATGACACGCCCATCATTTTCATATTGCTTTGCATGATCATGTAGTTGACATCGTATTTGTGGCAAGGCCACCATTCATCATTCATACATGTCACTCTTTGGATTCATTGCATATCCCTAAGACATCACGGAGGCATTCACATAGAGTCATATTTGTTCTAAGTATCGAGTTGTAATTATTGAGTTGTAAGTAAATAAAAGTGTGATGATCTTCATTATTAGAGCATAGTCCATTGTGAGGAAAGGATGATGGAAACTATGATTCCCCCATAAGTCGGGATGAGACTTCGAACGAAAAAATAAGAGAGGCCAAAGAAGCCCAAATAAAAAATGAGGCCAAATAAGCCCACCAAAAAATGATGAGAGAAAAGAGAGAAGGGACAATGTTACTATCCTTTTTCCACACTTGTGCTTCCAAAGTAGCACCGTGATCTTCATGATAGAGAGTCTCTTATTTTTTCACTTTCTATATACTAGTGGGAATTTTTCATTATAGAACTTGGCTTGTATATTTCAATGATGGGCTTCCTCAAAATGCCCTAGGTCTTCGTGGAGCAAGTGAGTTGGATGCACACCCACTTAGTTTCTTTTGTTGAGCTTTCATACACTTATAGCTCTAGTGCATTCGCTGTATGGCAATCCCTACTCACTAACATTGATATTCATTGATGGGCATCTCCATAGCCCATTGATACGCCTAGTTGATGTGAGATTATGTTCTCCTTTTGTCTTCTCCACAACCACCATTCTATTCCACCTATAGTGCTATGTCCATGGCTCACGCCATGTATTGGCGTGAAAGTTGAAAAGGTTTGAGAACATCAAAGTATGGAACAATTGCTTGGCTTGTCATCTGGGTTATGCATGACCTGAAATATTTTGTGTGATGAAGATAGAGCATAGCCAGAATATATGATTTTGTAGGGATAACTTTCTTTGGCCGTGTTAATTTGAGAAGACATGATTTCTTTATTAGTATGCTTGAAGTATTATTATTTTTATGTCAATACCAAACTTTTGTCTTGAATCTTTCGGATCTGAATATTCATGCCACAATAAAGAAAATTACATTGAAAATTATGTTAGGTAGCATTCCACATCAAAAATTCTGTTTTTATCATTTACCTACCGAGGACTCTGCAGGAATTGCTTAGATGCTTGACACGTCTCCAACATATCTATAATTTTTGATTGTTCCATGCTATTATATTATCTCTTTTGGATGTTTCATGGGCTTTAATATGCTCTTTTATATTATTTTTGGGACTAACCTATTAACCGAAGGCCCAGTGCCAGTTGCTGTTTTTGCCTATTTCAGTGTTTCGCAGAAAAGGAATATCAAACGGAATCCAAACGGAACAAAACCTTCGCAAGGATCTTTGTTGAACAAATGCAATCCAGAGACTTGGAGTCTAAGTTTGAGATGCTGACAAAGTGGACACGCAGGCGAGGGTGCGCCTGTGGGGTAGGCTTGCCTCACCCTCGTGGGCCCCTCGTAGCTCCACCGACCTACTTCTTTCGCCTATATATATATACACTTATACCCTGAAAACATCTAGGGAGCCATCAAACCACTTCTTCCACCACCAAGAATCCTTCTATACCCGTGAGATCCCATCTTGGGGCCTTTTCTCGCGATCTTCCTGAGGGGATTCGATCATGGAGGGCTTCTACATCAACACCATAGCCGCCTCCCGATGATGTGTGAGTAGTTTAACCATGCACCTTCGTGTCCATAGTTATTAGCTAGATGGCTTCTTCTCTCTCTTTGGTTCTCAATACAAAGTTCTCCTCGATGTTCATGGAGATCTATTCGATGTAATACTTTTTATGTGTGTTTGCCGAGATCCGATGAATTGTGGGTTTATGATCAAGATTATCTATGAAAAATATTTGATTCTTCTCTCAATTTATATGCATGATTTGATATCTTTGCAAGTCTCTTCAATTATCAGTTTGGTTTGGCCTACTAGATTGATCTTTATTGCAATGGGAGAAGTTCTTAGCTTTGGGTTCAATTCATGGTGCTTGATCCTAGTGACGTAAAAGGGAACCCATATCGCATTGTATTGTTTCCATCGAGGATAAAAAGATGGGGTTTACATCATATTGCTTGAGTTTATCCTCTACATCATGTCATCTTGCTTAATGCATTACTCTGTTCTTATGAACTTAACTCTAGATGCATGCCGGATAGCAAATATGTGTGGAGTAATACTAGTAGATGCGTAATCGCTTTTGGCCAACTTGACACGGATGTGATGCCTATGTTCATGATCATGCCTAGGTATTCTCATAAGTATGTGCTTTTCTATCAATTACCGCAGTAATTTGTTCACCCAATCGTAATATATGCTATCTTGAGAGAAGCCGTGAGTGAAACCTATGGCCCTGGATCTACTTCTTACATCATATAAGTTTCCGATCTATAATTCTAGTTTACTATCTATTTATTTTGCAGTCTTTACTTTTAAATTTATACAACAAAGATACCAAAAATATTTATCTTATTATCTTTATCAGATCTCACTTTTGCAAGTGGTCATGAAGGGATTGACAACCCTTTGTCGCGTTGGTTGGAAGGTTCTTTTGATTGGTTGTGCAAAGGTGTAGTAGGCGATTTATTTGCGGTAGTGTCCTACCGGATTGATACCTTGGTTCTAAAAAACTTAGGGAAATACTTTACGCTTACTTTGCTGCATCACCCTTTCTCTCTTCAAGGGTAAACCAACGATGTTCAAGAGGTAGCACCCACCAAAGTTGATGAGGCATTTATGTAACCTGAGTGGATTCAAGTGATGCAAGAGGAATTACATCAATTCGAGCTCAACAATGTCCTGGAACTTGTCAGGTTTACCCGCACTCCACGCAAACACAATATCATCAAGTACCAAATGGATCTACCTCGAACAAGCAAGATGCAAATGGCCTTGTGGTGAGGAATAAGGCTTGTCTTGTAGCTCAAGGCTACACAGTGTTGAAGGAATTGATTTCGATGAAACTTTTGCACTTGTTGCTAGACTTGAGGCTATTCGTGATATTGCTTGCTTATGTTAACCATCATAATATCATCTTATATCAAATGGATGTGAAAAGTGCATTCCTCAATGGTAAGCTTGAGGAAGAAGTATATGTTGCTCAACCCCTGTGTTTTGAAGATTTTAAACATCCCGACAATGTCTTGAGATTCAATAAGGCCCTATATGGCCTCAAGCAGGCCCCAAGGGCGTGGTATGATACTTTGAAGGAATTCTCATGAAGAAAGGCTTCAAACCCTGGCTCACTTGACCCAACTTTTTTCACCAAAAACCTATGATGATGAATTATTCGTAGCCAAATATATGTTCATGATATTATCTTTTGGTCAGATCGACCAATGTTATGTTGATGGATTTGCTTATATGATGAGTGAGGAATATCAAAATGTCTATGATGGAGAACTGAAATTCTTCTTAGGTCTTCAAATTGGCCATCAGCAGTAATGACATCTTCTTATCTCAAGAGAAATACCTCAAGGATGTGTGTTGAGGAAATTGACATGCAAGATTGCAAAGGCGCTAAAATCCATATGCCCACAAATGGCCATCTATGCAATCGATGAAAGTGGTATAGACTTCGATCAAAAGGTATACCGCTTCCATGATTGGCTCTTTATTGAATCTTTGTGTATCTAGGCTAGATATTATGCTTAGTGTTTGCATGTGTGCCTGCTTTTCAAGCTACACCAAGGAATCACACCATAAGGTTGTGAAGCATATTCTTCAATATCTAGCTCACACTCCAACACACATGGATTATTGTATCCCAAGGGCTCGACTTTTGATCTCATTGGATATTCTCGACTGACTATGTCGGTTACCGTGTGGACCACAAGTCAACATCGCACATGCCATTTCCTCGGACATCCTTGGTATGTTGGTCCCTAAGAAGCGTAATCCACGTATCACTCTCTACCGCTTGAAGTCGAGTACATTAGTCATTGCGCCGTGCTCAATTGCTATGGATGAAGCAAACCCTCAAGGACTACGGCATCAATGTGAAGAATGTGCCGCTTTCATCGTGACTATGAGAGTGCCATCAGTATTGCTCATAACCCAGTTCAGCACTCAAAGACAAAGAACATCCAGATTCGCCATCATTTTCTTTGAGATCATGTGTTGAAGGGTGACATCTCTATTGAGCACGTGAAGACTGAAGAATAGCTAGCCGATATCTTCACAAAGCCCTTGGATGAGAAGAGATTTAGCAAGTTGCTGTGTGACCTAAATATCTTAGAATCTTTCAATGTTCTTTGAAAAGGACACACATACTAACATCTTATGCTAAATTGATGACTTAGATGTGCAACACACTTAAGTGTGAAGAAATTAACGAAGAATTTGATTCTCAGAGCCCCACGACAATTGCATGCGGTGGGAAATCATCATTCTTATACAAAGGGGTCACGCCACCAACAAAAGTAAAAAAATCTTCAATTTGAGTTTTTCTTCAATTTTTGAAATTCCTCGCTTGTTCAAATTCTTAAACTTTGCAAAGTCTTCACTCTTTCCGATTGTGTTCTTCATTGACTATATATATATTTGAGTTTTCCATCCTCTACAACATTCACTTATTGCTAATTCTTCAATTTGACTTTTTATCTAAGTGAATGTGGATCGGACCCATCCCCTCTATGCTAAACTCAACCCAGCTTTGTTCACAAATTCTTCTTATGTGCGTCTATTTGAAACCCGCTCAAAATCTTCACCTTGTCCTTGTTAGTCAAGAATTTATGAACAAAATATTAAAATTTTCAGATCTCAATTTTTTGGTTTTTGCCGCCAAACCGCTCCGTCCCCACGATGAGATTATTCTATTCACCCACGATCTAACATGATCTCCACTTCACAAAGACGCGGGTGACACATGTCGCTAGGGATGAGAAGGGTCAGAGCATTCTGCCCATTTTCTTCTGGACGAGCAGTGTTTTTAATCTCGGCTATAAATACCCCTCACCCTCCTTCCTCGACCATTTACTCCCGGGCCGACCTCACTCCCCTCGCCGAAGCTCCTCGACCCAAATACGCCGCTTACCTTCCATCGTCAGCCGGTGAGGAAGAGCTTCACTAATTTAATTCGTCACCGTCAGATTTCATGCCGCCGTGGAAATCTTCACACCGGCCGCCAGAAGTTGCCTTCCACCGCCAAGATTGGGCGGAAGATCTGAACGGACTGGATTTCTCCACTTCAATTCTACTCGTCGTGTTCTTCGTCAAGGGTAAATAAAATCTATTTTACTGCCCTTGTTGATTCTGATGATTCACAAAATCTTCAAATGTGTTTCTTCTTCAACTTCCACACTCTTAAACACCTCACTTGCATCTATTCTGATTTTTTCTAAGCTAACGCTTTTTCTTCAAGATTCCTCAATTGTGTGGATTTTCAATCTATACAACTCGAACCTAAGTCAAAGACCGCTTAGTGAAATTCCTCAAGACACCCCTCGGTCAAATTCTCAAACTTGATTCTTTTGAAAACTTCGATAATGTACATATGATCTCTCCCAATTCCTTCACACATACACTCTGCTCATTGTGCACACATGTCCACCGCCAATCTCTAGGTTCTCATCAACTTAACTCATTTGCAGCGCTGCCTCTAAGACAAATTGCATACCTCGTCAGAGAGAATTCTATTGTTCAAAATTCTCGCTTGAAGAAAATGGTTGATGGCAAAAGACCTCGTAAGGGAGGCAAGAGACCAGAAGTGAATATCGCCGAGATCCCCGATGACATCTATGAGAAATATCAGAATCCCTGAGTGAAGCCAAACATGGCAAGGAGAACAAAATCAGCAAGCAAGGTGCGATTCAGAGGATAGGAGAGGATATGGGCACGGAATGGGGGGAGTACAGACATGTGACCAAGCACATGAAGAAATTCGCCTTTACACCCTCCTTGCCCAAGACCTCCATTGGCACCAAAGCTAAGAACTGATCCCACAAGCATCAAGCGTGCAGTGAGGATTTTCCACAATAATGGGCCAAGTGGTAAGCTAAATTGGCCAAAATGGCCAAAGAAGCAAAGAAGAAATTCAATGAAGATCTCACATCGCTGTTGTTGAGGCCTCCGCTTAGCAAGCCTAAGAAGGCTATGTCAAAGAAGCCCCGCTTCACAAGCCCAGCCTCCACAAATTGCAATGCCCTCACTACCAAGCTCCTCAAAGCCCTCACGACCAGGCCTCAAGCCACTTCCTCAAAAGCAGCTCCAGTCCCCACTGCAGAAAATCCTCAAGAATCAGCCGTGAAAGTCCTCAAAGACTCAAGATCTTGCCTCTTGCCAAAGGACCATAGGTATCTCTATTGCATCAGGAGCCTTCGCAAGTTCTTCAGCCCTCCTCGCCCTCAACCGGTCCTGCATTGTCAAGAAAAAGGGCTACTACTAGACGGGGCACAAGACCAAGTCCTCACAAGAAGCAGGTCGCTTTTCAAGTACCATCTAGTGAAGACAAAGCTAATGATGAAGAACTAGTGGAAATCATCAGAGACACACAACATAGGGCCGCTAGAGCCAAAGGCAAAGAATGTGCCACTCATGCCGGATCCAAATTGATCCTCAACTTCATCGACCTATGGCACAAGGACTTAATACTCCTTTGCCCGAGCTGAACCTCACTCTTGGCCAAAGTCATGTGTTGACGACCTTTATTGATGAAGAAAAATGGAAATTTGAATAGAGGAGGAGAGTCAAGAACGCTCAGTACAAGAAAGAGCGCTTTCTGAAGAACAATGTTCTGAAGCAATCTCCTGATGAACTTATAGCTCTACAAACTGGAAATCAAGGGACCTGCTGATGAATTTGGCAGACACTATGCAGATTGGCTAGGAGCCAAAGTCGATTCACGGGACCGGGCGAAGGATTCACTCGCAAATGTTGCAGCTTCATCGCGAACATGAAATTCCTCCGCCGAGGCATCCGCCAGCCTTACTAAAGAATATGCAAGCACAAATGATGAAAATCAGGTCGTTGATGATTCCGAAAGCTCCGTGGCTTCTCAAGAAATTCCAACCTATGAAGAAACTCGCCAGGGCAACCACCAAAGGTTGTGCCTCAAGAACAAGCTGTGCCGCTTCAAGCATCTGCCATCGGCTCGAGGAACCGAACATGCCAGTATGACATCATTTGTTGCACCTCAAGAAATTGGACCAATTTCATCCGCTCCTCCCGCCAAGTCACCTCAGATGACAAGTATCAACCTTCCTTCTCGTGATCGCTTAAGAAGACCAAAGCTGCAGAGAAGGCAAACAGAAGAAAAGGAAAGCACCTACAACCTCGTAGTAGTCTTCAGCTCCTAAGAAAGTGAAGACTTTGACAAGCTCTTATGAAAACCCCATAGATGTTGTTCCAATATGAAGCATGCCATCGAGGAGATTGTTCACTTTGGTGAGGAATATGTGATTCTAATGACTCGGATGAAGAAAACTTTCCGCTGTTATGTCAGATAGCTTGATGAAGAAATTGAAGTGGATAATATCCCTTCAATCCCGCTGGTATCATCGCCCATTCCTCAGCTTCACATCCGGAAGAGGCAAAGAAGAAATTGATGAAGAAGATGAGGATGTGGACATTGGGTCAATAACTCCAATTCTAAATGATGACCATTGGGAAAGTCATCATGCCAATTCTCCTCTCTAACAACACCTTCCGCACCAACTTCCTCGCCCCGTCCAAACCGGAAGAAATTCATACATGCTCAAGGACATCAAGCTTTCACTTCCCTCTGCTCCAAGAAGTTCCGTACCGCTTAGTGTCAAGATATGGAAGCAAGGGCCGTCACGATGAAATTGTTCCTGAAATTCCTCGCGCATGTGGTTCCAAGAGGTTGTGCATCAAGAGGTTGTGAAGACTTCTAACTGTTAATCTTCAGCCCAAGCGATGTAATCCTCACTCCAAGAAGTATAATTTCAAAGCCGATGACTTCCTTTTGGTCGAAAGCATTGATCGCCTCTCGACTATAGCGCCTAAAAGCTCCTCGGTTCGCTAGGACTACGCCTAAAGTATTTCCACAAAGAGGAAGGGATGATGCAGCACAATTCATCAGACGGTAGGTATTTCAAAGTTGAAGAAACCACAGGTTATCGAACTCAGTAGGAGAACCAAGCCAACACAACGTAAACAACACCTCAAGCACACAACAACAAATAACCTCTAAACCCGACGTGTTAAAAGGAGTTGTCAATCCCTTTCTAGTAACGATGCTGTAAATTTGTAAAAGTAGATTGAAAGTAATAGATCACATATAAAATAAAGTGTCATGTAAAAGTATTTTTGTATTTTGGTTTAATAGATCTGAATAAAAATGCAAAAGGAAAAGCAGGATCGCAAAGCAAATATATATGTGGAAGAAGACCGTACGAGGGTTTCATTAGTAGATTTTGACACCTCGTGATGCTGTAGAGTGTGATTGTTTCCCTCAATCATAGCGCCGTAAAAGCTCCTTTTGTTCTCTGCTAGGACTATGCTCGGTATTTCAAAGAGGAAGGGATGATGCATCACAAATGACGTCAGAGGTATTTCCTCATTGGAAGAACCCAAGGTTATTTTAACCAAAGCAGGGAGAACCAAGCAACACCATGCAAACAACACTGCAGACATACAATAACAACACCTCAAGCAACCCGGACGTGTTAGCAAGGCTGCTAATCCCTTTAAACAATGCCGTAAATTTGTAGTAGATTGAAATAATAGATCGCCAAATAAAATAAAGTGTAGCAAAGTATTTTTTGTATTTTTTGGTTTAATAGATCTGAATAGAAATGCAAAGGAAAAGCAGATCGCAAGTAAAATATATATGAGAAGGAAGACCGGGGTCAAATGAGTCGGTTTCACTTAGTGGCTTCTCCCAAGAAAGATAGCAAACGTAAGTTGGTAAAACAAATTATCATGTTGGGCAAATTGATAGAACCTCAAATAATTATGACGATATCCATCAGCAATGATCAAAGACATAGGGCATCACGTAGCCAAGATTAGTAGGACCGACTTTCGCGTCCCTGTCCTCGCAGATCTCATTACTATTACTCCAACACATCGAATTCGCTATCCAAAAGCATGTATCTAGGTGCATAAAAGTTCATGGAAAAAACGGAGTAATGCAATAAGAACGTATGACATGATGTAGACAAGATAACCGCTTTATCTTATTGCCCAGATATAGATCCCATCTTTTATCCTTAGTAGCAATGATGGACATAGAAAGTGTTGTCTTCCCTTTCTCACATCTGGGATCAAGCAATCAAGTAAGATCGAACTCCACTACCAATGAACCCTTCTTCCCCATTGCAAGAAAAATAGATCAAGTTGGCCAAAACAAAACCCAAATACTCAAAGAAGAAATACGAAGTTATAAAGGAGATCATGCATATAAGAGATCAAATCTAATCTGTAAAATAACTTTCTATGGATATAAAAAGATATGACTAGTCATAAACTCAAAGTTCATTAGACTCCCAAACAAACATTACCACCGCAAAAAGAGTTACATCCATATGGATCTCCAAGAGACCGGCCATTGTATTGAGAATTCAGAAAGTAAGAGAGGCATTGCAGAGTAGAGAAAGCCATCTAGCTACATTAACTGAAGGTAATTCAAGGTCTACAAAGAACTACTCACACATCTATCGGAGAGGCACCATTGGAGGTGTGGTGAACCCCATCCCGAGATGACAAGTGCTCTAGATTGGTCCGGTGGTCCCGGACCATGGGCGCGGCCGGATGAATATTTTGGCCGATTCTTCTAGGGTTCTCGGTATTTTGGGGTATTGAGAGCTATAAGGCGGTCCGGGGGCACCCGAGGTGCGGCACAACCCATCTCAGGGCGCTCCTGCCTCCTCAAGCGCACTTCTCGGTGGGTTGTCCCCACCTCGGGACTCCCCCAAGTGCAACCTGTAGGGCCCAATAACTTCCTTCCGTTCCATACAAAAATCTTCAGAAAATTTCATGGCATTTAGACCTCATTGGCCCTGGGATAAGGATTTTCTCAAGTATGTAAAAAAACATGGAAAAAATAACAACCCGGCACTTGGCACTATGTCAATAGGCTAGTACCTTAAAAAATTATATAAATGACTATAAAATGATTATAAGACATGCAATGCATTGATAATAAAACAACATGGAACAATCATAAAATTATAGATAACATTGGAGACGACATCAGCATCCCCAAGCTTAACTCGCCGCTCCTTCCTGAGTAGGTAAGTGATAAAAAACAAAATTTTGATGTGGAGTGTTGTTCCCATCATGTGTCAAGAATCATATTCTTTTATTTATAGCATGAAAAATTTGGAACTTTTATGTGATTCAAAGCAATAGTCCAGTTTAGACATAATAACTTAGAGTACTCAAGCATATCAACAAGCTAAAAACTATGTCTTTCAAAATATGAACGCTTAAAAATAAGTTATCCTTAGCCCATCATGCTCAACCATTGATCCATTCATGAAACACACTTTCGAATATTAGCTAAGGTTCCAATACTTAAGTACATGATCATATTGCCTCCTAGCGTTGGTGCTTTTATCTGATAAGATGGAGACGCAAATTTGAAAACAAAAATTACATCAAGAAAAGAAAGGCCCTCTCCTCAGAGGGGAAGTAGGATTTGTAGAGTGCCAGAGCTCAAAGCTTAAAAAAAACTTAGAGATAAAAAAATTTGGGAGTGTGTATCCATCCCACCAACTAAAAACGACTTTTTAGTAGTCTTAACATCTTCTTCCATATGTTAGATATGCCACAGTCGGGTTCCCAAATGTAAAATGAAGTTTTATTCCTTTTCCACCATACTTTCACTTTCCATGGCTAACTTCGAGCATCCACGGTGCCCTCTCTTTACATCAACATTTTCCAAGGAATTTATTATTTGACAACATACAAAGTAAATTCATTTTTTGGCATTTTGGCACTGGGCATCCCTAATACACTTTGCCTTTTACTTCCTGCGCAATGACAAGTTAATAAACACTTCATCGTGAGAATAAATTACATCTAGCATGGAAAATATTAGCCACTCCTTCATTCATTCCGCATGAAAAGCGTAAACAAACACACAAAAGAGAAGTTTATCTTGAAAATTAGAGATGGCACATGCAATTTTTCTTTAGAACGGCAAAAAAGAATGACATATAGGTAGGTATGAGTGGACTCAATGTATAAAACTGGTCAATTAAAGGATTTTGGATGCACAAGTAGAGGTTATACTTGAGTGCAAAATGAAGGCTAGCAAAAAAGATTGAGAAGTTTAATTTCAATCCAAGAAAATCGAATAATCTTATAAGCAAGCATTAAGCGATGAATTTTAAACTTACTCCTAATAATGCACCACAAGTAGGATATAATTTTCATTGCATGATTATTGACTTTCGTATGCATGCATAGGGAATCGAAACCTTAACACCAATATTCTTACTAGAGCACAATTACTCATCAACATAACTCCATACATCATCAAGCATCATCATATCTCAAAAACTATTACTAGAATCAAGTTTATTTTGTCCAAATGATCTTCATGACACATTTTTTCTTTATCTTTCTTGGATATCTATCACTTTGGGACTAATTTTCATGTAAGCGTTGCTTTTCATAAGCTCAATCAAATATAAGTGGTGAAGAATCATGGGCATAACAAATTTTCTTTCTCTCAAAATAATTTAAGTGAAGCAAGAGAGAATTCCCTTAAAAATTACTAACTCTCAAATAAACGGAAAAGAATTGCAAGAGAGCATTTTTCTGTGAAAATAGTAAGCACACCGTGCTCAAAAGATAAAAAGAAGCACTAGAACAAGTCCATTGCTCATAGAAATTGAAGTGGAGCATAGATAGCAATACTCACAAGTCATGACATAATCTTGGCTTTCCCAAATAGGTGTGTGTCCAGTAAGGATTGATGAATTTAAACACAAAATAAAAACAAGCAAAGACCCACATCATACAAGAAGTTCTGCCAAGCAAAACACATATCATGTGATTAATAAAAACATAGCCCTCGAGTAAAATACCGATGGTCATTAGGAAGAAAGAGAGGATGCCACTCTAAAGCATCCCCAAGCTTAGTTGGTCGCCTTATTCTTGGATAATAGCTCGGGATGTCGTAAGCATCCTGCTTAGGCTCTTCTATCCTTCTTTCATCCATCGTAAGACAACCCAAAACTTGAAAACTTCAATCACAATAAAACCCAACAAAACCTTCGTGAGATCCGTTAGTGTAAGAAAGTAAACCGCTACTATAAGTGCTTACCAATTCTTATTTTGTTTTTGTATTATATCTATCAGTATTCCAACTTTTCTATGGCAAAACTCATCAAAGGAAACCATAGACCCATCAAAATAAGTTATTAATAAATAATAAAGAAAACAAGAATCTGTCAAATAGAAGAGTCTGTAGTAACTGGATTTAAATGAAAAACTTATGGA